>JAPMUY010001959.1:0-19784 GCA_026901105.3 Galaxias olidus | reverse complement strand
ATCAAACGCAATAATCCCGTAACCAGTGACAATTCAGTGAAACTATATATAGACAGAGAAACACCCAGGTGAAAACAATGAACGTAATTAGGAGAGTCCAGGCGCCCTCTGGTGGCGAAAGTCCAGTACACCGCCAGGCGTGACAGTCTTGGACAAACTCAATTCCTCTTCATCTCACAGTGTTCAGCAACATGTGAACACCTTTGATTAATATCCTTAAAACAGTACAGTTTTACAGAGCTTTTTTCTCAAGCTACCACTTTGCAATTGCAGTGTGAAGTTGTGGTAGTCGTAGAAGTTGTGGTACTGCCTTGTAGTAGTTACTTATTTTCGATCATTATTTAAAATTTTCCAAAAGGAATGCACATACAAATAAATTGGTAACAAAACCATTAAATCTAAAGCAAAACAAACAAAATAAAAAAAGTTGCCATGCTGGCAAATACAATACACAATAGCGATCATACCTCAGTTTTATATTTCTTGAACTTTTTTTTTATTTCTGAAGTGAACTAGCCATTCTTAATTAATTGTCACAATTATTCCACAAGTTTAAGTTGTGGAAGTTGCTGACAACTAATGACCAGGGTTGAGACTAACGTGTTACCGTAATTTCACTACTATTCGCGGTAACTAATAAGAAAACGTCTTATTATTCAAATTTTAGTAACTAAATTACAGTTACTGAAAATGTAAATGGGGCCGTTACTAGTTACTGTTATTTTTCCTATATTGTGCATTTTACCGATAAAACTTTTTTTTGCCTCCTGGTCACTCTTTACTGTTTATGCTCAAACGTGATTCTTTCCTGTTTATATTTCTGCTTGTGGTTTGGGAGCTCACCGTTTTATATAGCCCCTCTTCTTATGCCCCTCAAAGTTATTTCATTAGCGTGAGGAAGAAGGTAACAGCTAACCACACATGCTATTTAGGGTTTGCTAATGTTAGTATGTTTCATAACGAATTAATACTTTTTAAGAGGTGCCTCTGGTATTCGAAATGCATACGTTTCGGTTCTGGAGGAAAATGTGGTAACTAAACTGGTAATGAACGTTTGCTAATCGCTCGACTTTAGTGGTCGTAGGCTACTGTTAACATTAAACCATTTAGTTACATGTATTATATGCTGTGTATTAAACCATTTAGTTACATGTATTATATGCTGTGTAATAAACCATTTAGTTTGTATATATGGTGTGTCTCTTAGACCACTTAGTTATGTTTATAGTGTGACCACGTAATTCCATATATGGTATGCTGTGTCTTAGCAGGGCCATCCTACACATTCCGATCTGTTTGTTTAAGGTCTTCTTGCACTCCCTGCTCTGTCAATGGTCATTGTTACTATCTCTGTAGACTCTCTCCCCCTCCCTTACAGCGCACTCATAAGTGTGGTACAACACTGGTCCCATCTGGAGTGCCTAGAGGCTTAGGACTGAGCCTGCGCACCAACAAGGGAGGGTCGAAAGTCTAAACCAATGACTTCTCTCCATCCAGTTGACTTATGATCTTGTATTCTACTACTGTATAAAAGGAGGGTGCACCCCTCCCAATGGGGGGCATTCGGGACGGTGTGTGTGGGTGGGACAGCGGACTGGTGTAGGCGTGGTGTTACCCTTTGATATCGTTTGATATCATTGTATTCTTGACATTGTTATTCTGTATTGATTACTTTATTAATTAAAGCTTGCTATTGCTAATACCTCCAGTCCTGTCGTCTCTCAGAACTGCGGGACACGATACTACTTGTAGTTGTGTTAGCTAGGTAAACTTGGCATACTGGCTAGCCAAGTCACAGCAACAGTACCAGCTTGAACAAAAGGTACTGTTTACTCGGCTGATCTGGAGGGTGGCTTGGACACAAACAGTACCAAAAATATATTGTTACTTTAAACTTAAATAACGTTCATTGCTGAGTATTTTGTGAAACTTATATCATTATATTTCGTCCGCTTTGAATATGGGAATATTGTTTTGACCTGGGAATGTAAGCCATGAGTTTTTAGGCTTGTTGGTTGGCTATTTGAGACCACAATAAATAAGTTGAACAAATATTTTGTGTGTGGTTTATTCAATTGCTTAGTAAAGAATTCATGGTTTATTCAATAATAATTTGTGGTACTGTTTTAAAATATATGTATATATTGGGGCCAATTGGCGAAGAGAAAGTACCACAGAACGATTAGTTAGCAGTGTGGGATAAAAAATAAAGCCTGAACTTCAGAGTTTGAGTAAATTGGGAGTTAGTAACACTACTTTTTTAGTAACAATTACTTTTTTGAAGAGGTAACGAGTAACTGTAACTAATTACACATTTCCAGCAACTAGCACAACACTGCTATTGACACTTGCAAATGTGAATATTGTCAGATGACAATTATGGCTCAAGCTTTCCTTAGTCCATGATCTTTGGTGAACCTTTCACAAAAACAATGTAATCTCAAAATTACTTCTGGCATAGCTGTATGGTGCAGCCAGTGCATTAAGATGGCAGCACAAATATGGTTTACTAGACCTAGCTAATTTAGGCTAGCCGGCCTGTTTAATCTCATGAGCACTAAACACATTCCAGCTAATTATTTTCTACAAAGTAACAAAGAATGAGGTCATTGCCATGTTTACCCCTAACGTAGAGTTAACAATTATTCAGTAATGTCACGTTTTTGTTAGGTATGCATCATCACAACATGTCAGGTCATTTTCAGGATAGTTTGAAGTGCTATTTGATTATTTGCCGTTTGATTTTATTTTCAACAAGGTCAGGCTTTCACCGACAATGCTTTAATATGTTCAAAAAGTATGCATTTAGTTCAGAACAGGATAGCGCATGAGCAGTAATTTCTCCCTGTCAAAACCTCATACTTTTCAATTAAGGTAGCCCGTTTGGAGGGGAGGCTCAATTTTCAATTGTATTTGATATGTGCTACAGGGAAGTCCACCTACACTGTAAAAAAAATAAAGTTGGCTCAACTTATAATTATGAGTACCCTGGCTGCTTTAAGATTTTGAGTAAGATGAGCAAAGAATAGGTTCTGGCAACTTCGTTATTTTAGTTTGATGTACTTCAATTTAAGTTCATGCAACTCACTATAAAAAGTCAATTTGACGAAATTGACATACAGCAATTATTTTGATATTGACATAAATGTTGAATGTTGAATAAATACATTTTCTCGATACTGCATTTTAACGCAAACGCGTCAGGAACCCCCAACAAACACCTTTTTTTTCACAATAGGTAACAGGAGCGGAACATGCGTATGTCTTGCCTCCCGCGGGAACTTCGACTATTATTCCCGGTTATCACTTCATGTCAGACAAGTTCCGCCTAGCACAAGTACCAATAGAACATCCGTGCAGCTCCTTTAAGATTCGCCGGCTTAACCCAGACTAATAACGCTGAACTGAAGCAACCACAAGCCGTGGATTTAACAATTTACAAAGTAGTAATTTCAGGGGTGGTCATTAATTGTCAGTGTTCAGTGTCAGTTGTTAGTGTTCAGAGTAAGAGTTGCAAAAAAATATATTTTTCAAATGCCTTATATAATTTGCTATGTATGTTTGACAGGGATTGTATCACTTTGAGATTACTCTAGCAAAGTAAAGCACAATCCAAATAAATTGTATTATCATTAATATTACATTTTATAACTTGCTGGGATATATGCAAATGTATTACCTTAATGGCCTATCAGGATAGCAGTAACGATGACTTCACGCGGTCAAGAGTCAGGTGACGTCTTCAGTATGTTAATTCAATTGTTCTTGAGTAAACTTGAATGTCTAAATTGCATTGACTAATATGTTTTGCTTGATCAGTTGGTCAGGTTCCAACTTGAAATAACAATGTTTTCTTAATTTTAGTACAACTAACTTATCAAAACAAGTTAAACTAACTAAAAGGGCAAATAATTTTTACAGTCGTCTCAGCACGGTGGCTCAGTGATTAGCACTGCTGCCTCACAGCAAGAACGTCTTGGGTTCAATCCCCATCTGGCCCAAGGGCCTTTTCTGTGTGGAGTTTGCATGTTCTCCCAGCATTTGAGTTTTCTTAATACACTCAATACAAATTTTCTTTGCCTTCTTGCATCTTTCTTATTTGATGTTGATTTTTTCCTGCTCTGAGTCTGTGTATGTCCGCGCAATTTGTAGCAAATACAGTATAATTTGAACAAGCTAACGCGTAACCTTGTGAGAGCTCCAAATCTGCCAATGTAACGGTAAACATATATTAGGCTTTATGATTGATTCGATAGCATTAGGAAAACTTAACGTGTCAAAGTGCCTGCTCTCGCTTTGGAAGCAGTGACACTCACCTCAGAGCGGTGCTGCTAACTTCATCATTCAGTTTAGCTAGACTGCATTGCGTAAGCTAGTTGCGGTTAACATCAGCCACTGCCTTCCAGTTGCGTAGGCCGAGCGCCGCGTTTAGCCTACTGTTCAAGTGGTTGCTTAATTATGTGTAGAAGTGTGCATATGAACCAGAGCCATTTAGGTTAATTCCCCTTAGGAGTCAGGACTAAAACATTGACAACTATTTGACTAAAACGAAAACTGACTAAATTTTAACCATAACGAAACAAAATGAAATGACCAAAATTTGACTTCAACGCAACTACAATTTTCAGTAAGGACGAAGACGAAAACAAAATGAAAAATGCTTGTCAAAATTAACACTGAGTCCGTTCAACGACATTTTGGCGTTGCAATAGAAGCGAAATGCAGGTGTTTAGGTGCCGGAAAATGGGGCTAATATTATTATTATAATTATAATAATTACGAAACTTAAGGATAAACAGTATTGCGTCTTACGAGGCAATCACATAACAACCAGACGTAGTCAGTCATTGCTGGATGCCAATGCTGCAAGCCAAGACTGTCAGTATAGCTTAACATAACAACTTGCAATTACAGAACATGGACGCTAGATGGCGGTAAAAGACCGTGAAAACTCTTTCCCCATTCATTTCAATGGGGCCAAAAATCGATTAAAAATAATAATTAAAAATATAAAACGTTAACCGATCTGTATGTTATTTCAACGGACGGCAATACCCAAGACATGTGGGCACTGGAATGGAATCGATTGGGTCAAAACTACGGGCATAGATAGGCGCGCAAAAATAGGCCTAATAATAATAATAATAATAATAATAATAATAATAATAATAATATGACTTTCCGGTAACAGTACGACGATGCATCACATAATAATAATACAACTTTACGATACCAATATATGATTGCACCATACTGACGCATCACATAATAATAAGGATTATGGCCTGCTTGATGCATGTAAATGACACGTGTTCGCGCTTCGCGACCGGTAAAGCGCAAAAAATGGGAACAGTGAAAAATCCATGAAGTGGACTCCACTTTGAGTATGTTGCCCAACAGCACCTTCACTCCTCCACGGCAGCTTACGGTTGAAGGCACTGCACGCAGTCAGACTGCCAGAGCTGTTCATTATGTATTGTCGCATGAAAAGATAGTAAGTTTCTGAAGGGAACGTATTGATTTCAATTGAACTGCTGGTAGGCCTATATTTATTTTACGGGAACAAGGATCTTAGGTGATGTAACGCTACCTGGGTAATGACAACTAGGTATGTACCGTACAGGTGGACTTGGTAAGTCACATTCTTTCTATTAATATTATTATCATTATTGGGCCCGTTTTGCTCTTAGAACATAAGATGAGTTAAAAGACACTTATTTAGTGTCCATTAGCTTGTGAAAAAGTTACGATGGTGCTCCTGTAAGAGTGCATTATTGAGTAAGGCTATTGTAGCCACCTGTATTTTAGATTTAAAAGCAAAACCGACTGATCCGTATCCGTTTTTGGATATCGCTTTGCATGCTTTCCTTATCCCATATGCAAACCCTCTTTTGGGGAGTCCTGTGCTTGGTGTTAAGGTAAATTAAGAAACATCCATAACTGAATTCAATTTATTTGTTCAAAATATATTAACTAAATAGACGTTTTCCACGTTACCATTGTAAACTGGTTTTGATTTATTGTGAATCATTTTAGTTCGAGTTGCAGGGATGTATGTGTTGGTTCAAATATTTAAATCTGTCACGTCCATGCCTTACAACTTAAATTAATTATAATAGCCTACAGGAATAGTAATATTAAATCAATTCAATCAATCAATCAATCAATCAATTTACTTAATTTACACATGTTGAAGTCAAAGCCAGAATAAATCAAATGATCTCATATCATATCTCAAATCAAATGATTTCATAGAACTTGAGAAAACCACAAATATGTATATAATTTACTTATGTAGAGAAACCATCTGAAATCAGCGAGTCACTGCACCATTTCATTTAGCTTTTTTTTCTGTTACATATTTTTCCTTAATTAAATACAACAAAATACTCAAAAAGATGGAAGTGCGTCAACGATGACAAATAACAGCCATTCTACACTGTAATTAATCTCATGGCCTCTCCACCTCATCCTGCCTGTATTTTTTAACCACAGGTCTAAATCATGACGAGTTGCTTATCCACGTCAGCCACAGAGCTCTACCAGGACAGTGCCTCCTTCCTGTCCCTAGACGCCAGTGTCTTCTACAATGGGCCTCTGCCCCTCGATGACAACCTGCTGGACTTCTTCATCATTAATGTGGGGGGCAGCCGCTATGTCCTCTCTCAGGACCTGCTGGTATCCTGCCCAGAGACGCGGCTAGGCAAGCTGGCCAGCTCTTCCCGAGAATCCGTCCTGAAGCTGTGTGATGATGCCAACTTCCTGGAGAATGAGTTCTTCTTTGATCGCAGTGCACAGACATTCCAGTATGTGATGCACAAATTAATTGGTATTCTGCTGTGCCTTATTTTCTGTCTTATCTGGAATTGGAAGTGTGCATTTGTATGTGTGGGGTGTGTTATGGAAATGCTATATATTAAAGGTGGGTGGCTAACTAGGGAAGGGGAAAGAATGGGAGGGGTTTAGGGGGTACTTTATGACAATACTAAAGGAATATTGGAGAAAACATGGGAGTAAACCTTTCTTTTTTTACTTGCATTTGTGCTGCTAAATTGTGTTTGCAATACCAGGGCTCCAGACTAACATTTTACACTGGTGGCAGTGCTGCCACTAAGTTTCAAAGTTAGTGAAAGAAGCACATAAACTGGTCGCAGCTTTGTTTTTTTTTTGCCATTATAGAAATGCTGCCTGTGGGTAGGAAGGAAGGAAGATCATAAAATCAAACATGTTCGGTCAACTGTTTGACTAAAATTTGACTTGAGGATTTTAATAATAATTAAAAAAAATAAGTAAGTAGTAAAATCAATGAAAAATAGTGGCAGCACTGCCACCAATAATATTTTGTTGTGGCAAAGTGGTGGCAGTCTGGAGCCCTCGGTTCCCAGAGTGAGTTCTGTATCAAATATAATGCAATACTTGTGCAAAGACTATTAATCTCCAACTAAAGATGCTTATAACGGCTAATACGTAAAAGGTTTACATGTGTCTTTTCATAAAGGACCTCGTCTTTTTATTTTTAACAACAGATATGTGATGAACTACTACAGGACGGGCCACTTGCATGTGAGGGAGGAGCTGTGTGTGGTCTCTTTCCTGCAAGAGATTGAGTACTGGGGCATCGATGAGGTCCGCATTAACCCATGCTGCAGGGATCGCTACTACCGCCGGAAGGAGCTTAAGGAGAGCTGGGACCTTTGTCATGAGGCCCAGGCAGACCATGAGGAAGATGAGGACTTCTCAGGTGCCGTCTTCCCGACAGTGCGACGACACCTGTGGGACCTGCTGGAGAAACCTGACTCATCGCGTGCTGCCCGGACTTTTGGCACTCTCTCCATCTTTTTCGTTGTGTTGTCTGTCATCAACATGGCACTCATCTCTCTGGACATGGGAGAGCAAGGTGACAGTGGTGGTAAGGATTCGAATGGCACGCCACTTCTGCTGGAGACACTGGAATACGTTTGCGTGATGTGGTTCACAGGCGAACTGGCACTGCGCTTCCTGTGTGTGCGGGAAAAGTGGCGTTTCAGCCGCCAAGTGGCTAACCTGATTGACCTGCTGTCCGTCCTGCCCTTCTATGTGATGCTGGTGGTGGACAGTCTCCATGGGGGATCCAGCGAGCTGGAGAACATGGGACGTGTGGTGCAGTCCACTTAGGTCTCAGTAAAAGCATAACGGGTTATAAACCCCACTTCCAGAAACTAACAAGGGAGGAACTAGACAAGCAGTGGAAAAATCAAACATGTCAGTTTGTTTAGGTGAATGAACAAGGTAGCTTGTCAAGTGTGTGCATGTATATCCAGATGAATTTATGTGTAAATCATGTGAGTTTGCGCTTGAAGTGTGAGTAGAAGAGAGTAGCGGCGCATTATGAACAGGTGAATTTCGATGGTCTTAGATGGCTGATATCATTCTTGTAAAAAAAAGGTCACTTATTCTACTGCTCTGGGAGAAGAGGATCATCATATCTGCTGAATGAAGATCATCATATCTGCTGGATTGGGTCTGGGTGCATTTTGATTTTAGTAACACAAAACGTTTCATGCAATTTCAGGTAGCATAACTTTGCCAATAAACTTTGCGACAATATTTGCTTAGAATGTTGGCTATATTTTCACCTATGTTTTTTTATAATCATAAATCAATGCATCATCAATCATCAAGCATGACCCATAAACTGGTTATCCATTCTTCTGAAGGACTATGAAGCCAAGCCACAATAAACACACATGTTTTAAAGCATGGACCAGATGAAGTCTCGTCTCCGTGTCTGCCGACATCTGAAACAGTAGGCGTGGATTAGCTCCATCACACTAGGAAACATTGACAGAACACTGTGTACTGTTACAGCTCACAGTCAGCACTGGTATACTCCTCCTTTCAAATATCTATTATAATCGTTCCTGTGCACCTGAGGCACTCATCACAAGTGCAGTGTGTGTGTGTTGTGTCACTAACTCTTGAGTCCAAATCTCGTTCTCAGTGCTCACGTTCAAGTCCGAGTCGAGTCACAAGTTCCTATAGGTCTATTACAGTGTCTTACTCATCATGCCTAGCAATCAAGTCAGCGTGGTGAAAATTCTTTCAAAATTTCCCTGCTTTGATATTACAAATGTCTGCAAATACAATTATGGAAACAACCACTTGTATTATTTTATTTATTATGCAATCAGCAGTGCGTCATTATCAAGAAACATCAACATCATTTGGAGGTCTGGCATAAATCGTCTTTTAGTAATTTACAAGACGTTAAATCTTTAAATCAGGACCTTGAAAGTATGTAAGTGCTTGACACTGTTCTGTGGCGTCCTTAAAGTTGTTTGACAAACTTTAACAACTGAGCTAGAGTCCACGTCTTGGAAAACTAAGGACCAAACTAGAAATCTGGGTGTCATCATTGACTCAGACCTAAATTTCAACAGCCACATCAACTTGGTGATAACGTCAGCATACTATAATAACCTCAAAAACATAGCAAGACTCAAAGGACTCATTTCCCAAAAAGAAAAAACTCATTCATGCATCATTATCAGCAGGCTGGACTACAGTATGGTATTCCCCGCCCAAAAAAACGCAAAAAAACGCATGGGTTCCCAAAACCAGAAACTACATACATACATACCTACATGTTATCACAAGTGATGTTCTTTATTTTGAAGTAAGTGGCAAATTGCTTATAAATATCTCACCAGCTTCAGTGTATTGTATATCAAAACTTATAAACAGCTTCTACTGTCTCCACCTGTCCCTATCACCCACCCCTCTCGTCCTTAGGTCTCAAGTCCCTTGGCATGACCATTGCCCAGTGCTACGAGGAGGTGGGCCTCCTCCCTCTTTTCCTTTCTGTCGGCATCTCCATCTTCTCCACCGTGGTGTTTGCCATAGAACACAACATGCCAGGCACCACCTTTTCCAGTGTGCCTGCCGCCTGGTGGTGGGCCACCACTTCCATGACCACAGTGGGTTGTGGCGATATTCGACCTGACACAGTCCCAGGCAAGGTGCTGGCATTTCTCTGCATCTTGTCAGGCATCCTCATCCTGGCACTGCCTATTGCCATCATCAACGACCGCTTCTCCGCTTGCTACTTCCACTTCAAGATGAAAGATGTGGCGCTGCGCCACGGAGGGGCACTCAAGAGGCTGGGGTGCGGCTCGCTACGCGACGAGGGCATGGCAGGTGGGGGAGGTTTCAACCTACGCCCAGAGCATGTTGGAGATGCTGAGGCTTACAGGGTAGGGAGCGGCACAGCACACTGAGCAGTGGTGGGGAGGAGCTGTGGTGGAGACAATGGGCCTGAGTCTATGCAGTCAGTTCCATTCAGCATTGATTCCTTGTCTATTTGACTGAGCGTGATTAGCAGAATGGATCAAATGGAACATTTATGTACATGCTCCACCCATTGTGGAACTCAGAGTTCATTGCATTAGGATATGTAAAATATGCAATATATTTACTTGACGATTTAGAGGGAAAATTAAGTAATCAACAAAGGTGCTATGAGGGTTTATTGTAAAATAAAAATTTGCTGATATACAAAGTAACAATATGGCCACACTGTAACAATATTTCTTTTTGGATCGCTACAACCTTATTCATCAGTAAGTTGGGGGTATTAATGTTCAATGTTATTAAGCATTAAGAATTAAATATTATACTTTAGGGAGGATGCCCGTTAATCGAGGCGGTTCGCTTGGCTAGACAAATGTTAAGCAGTGATGTCACTATTTTGAGTCGAGTGTTACTGGCTTTAGTGTTGAAATGTGCTATTCTGTCATCTTGTCGAAAACTGAAAGAGAAAATGATCTAACTTTTAGTATTGTGGTAATAGATTCCTGGTTTAATAGTTCCTACTTCTCTTGGGAAACTGTTGTTTGTGTTTAGATAACGTCGTGGGTTTTCTGGTGTAATTTACCTTTGACTTTCCCAGTAATTCCTAAGGGGATGTGTTTGCGTTTTGTATGTGTCTTTGGATATTTGAATGTGATTTTATCGTCACTGATTTTTGTTTTTAAAAGCACAGTTGAGTTAAGTTTGGGTAAGTTAAGTCCTGATGGTTGTCCTATTAATTTCACCAAAAATTCCGAGTTGTGCTTGTAGAAGACTGTTTGTAAAAGGTGTGTCATGTCAGGGACACTATGTAAAGTTTTTCATTAATAAAATTGTCGCACAAAAGTTCTCTTACTAAACCTCTCCATGAACACTAGCTGATTATTCAACGTCATTTACATGTCTTTTTTGTTCAGCAATGCGTTGGCCCATAAACACTTATCCAATACATTATCTGCCAGTATAGCCGGTGCGAACTGTTCGGCTCAGTGACTTGTGACCTTTATACTAGCGACGACCTCCGCTTCCTCCCCTGAACACCCTGACTCCAGCGTATTCCTTCACGTATTCACGTATTCCTTCACGCATGCACTAAGGTACCCTGAATAATCCTTGATCATGTTCAACATGTCAGTGAAACACAGTGGATCTGAAATGTGGAGATGGTTTGACACTAGTTTCATGTTTGATTCAACATCAGATGAGTTCAACCCACCATGTTTTCATAAACACATATCAAGCAAAAGAACAACCTTATGACAACTCTGAAGGTCAGGAGTTGTTGATTACAAAACCAGTATTATTTAAGTGTGTTAGTTCTAATTAGAAAGCATCCTAAAATAAGCCATCTTAGAATATGTTCTACATTGATGGAGAGCTGCAATCAGTGTTGTCCCTAGTAAACGCAATTTTAGTGAAGGTGTTTTTTTCTCACTGATGAGCTCTGTGATGTCCCAGTTGGAACTGTAGACCCACTTGTGTAGAATACACTCTACACAACAACATGTATCGACATTATGCTGTTTTTCACAGCAAACCGACAAGTTGTCATAACAGTTTGCCTTTGGTTGTACAATGTCCCCAAATACTTATGAGAGAGATGTCTGGCTTTCCTAAACAGATCTGGTGAATCTCAAGTGGTGGCACTAACACCAACCAGATACTGGCTATTAATCTGCAGTAACCTTTTACAGTGGATAACCATCTGACTCCAAGCTAATAATAAGGCCAGAGATTTGATACCAAATACCTATGGTAACATGGTGAGAATAGTTTTGAACTCCAGTGCTGTGACTTTTATGCACTTTTTATTTAGGTAACAGTCTATTTTCAGTTTAAATATTTGCGAGTATGATGCAATGTTAACCACTTCATAGTGTAAAAAATACCTGCTGTAGTTCACGTAAAAAATCCTTGCCTTGAAATGTTTGATCAACTACAGATTGTTTCTTTTGTCCAAAAAATTCAATAGCACATATATTTATTTGTTTTGAAGGTGTTTAAAATTTGCCAGCTGACTTCCATCCATCCATCCATTACCGCTTATCCTATGCAGGGTCGCGGGGGGGCTGGAGCCTATCCCAGCCGACACAGGGCGAGAGGCGGGGTACACCCTGGACAGGTCGCCAGTCTATCACAGGGCCGACACATAGGGACAGACAACAACTCCAACAAGCCAGCTGACTTAACTTACTTAAACATATTCACATTTTCCACTAAGAATGACATGAAATGAACAACGGTTTCTACTTAATAAAGTGTCTGTAGTTGTGTTTTGGCCTTTCTTTCTTCAGTGGTCCCGTAACAATTTGCTCACAAACCTGAATGTAGACAATAAAATGCAATCATGCAAACATGGTGCAAGGTTTTTTTAATTTATGAAAAACAAGAACATAGGAATTTGTTGCAGAACAGTGCTAATAAAAATAATATGGAACAAAGCAATGCGTTCACTCCAATCTAAAATCTAAAGTGCAATGAAGCTAGACGTAGCAGAGAGGATCCATGAAATAAAATGAAATAGAGTCTTAGCCACAGACAGTTTGACAGAGCATGCAGAGCAAGCATCCTTGCATGCACTGGCAAACATATGCATGTACATCATACATCACGCACTACCATAACAGAATACACTCCAGGGAAAGATTGAAACGGTACATATTCCCCTGGTTCTAGCCTAGATGTGTCAAGGCACTCACTATAAATAGTCTGATCTTGGATTTGCAATTGTCCAGAGGCCTACCATTCCATGCATACAGTCCAACTGTCACAACACTAACTTACCAGAGATTTTCTGTATTGCATATCTCTGAGTATCTTTCGTAAATCATACTTTGGTGCACATGACAACACTAACCCTGCCTTAATTTGGAGCTCTCTTAAAGCCAGCATTTGGACAGCACAGTACGTTTGTAAATCAGGAACTCCAACAATAGCCACTGTTGGGTAAAAATGGTTCCCATGTATGTTTATATAAACATCATAGTGGGTCAAATATGAATCTTAGTAAGTCATCGCTATTAGACCTTTCAGCAACATTCTAGAAAGTGCTTAGTGCGTAAAGGCAGTGTTTCACCCCATCTTCCTCAGCTGATAATGTTAGACCCGTCTTGTAACTGATAAAAATGAGATCATCCATTTAAAAAAGCAGGCTCACTTTTTTGAGTTGTTGCGGCACAAATGGCACCAGGAGATGCCGTTGACACTAGTGTAGAAAAATAGATGTTCTCATTTAATTCCCTTGGAAATAGTGTTTCCTTCTCATTTAGACAATAATATTGCTTGGAAGTTCTACATGCCTTATATAGGTAATTGAGAAGCTCTATGGGTGCAGATCAATTAGACCCGTATCTGCTAAAGATTTCTGCCCCCTTCATTGCCAAGCTCTGTCACATTGAACAATTTAACACTCACTTTTAGGTTTGATCCATAAAGTATGGAAATTAGCTCTGGTTACTCCTTTGCATAAAGTGGGGGATGCAAGTGACCTAAATAATTACAAACTGTGAGGTTCAGGGCACAGACCAAGCACAGACACCAGGGTTTCAGGTTGTGTTAACCCATTTTATTCACTGTCCACACACACACACACACACACAGAGAGAGAGCTGCGCTGATGTGCTGCTGCTGTTGTTGTTGTTGCCGGTCATCTCTATAAAGTTGTTACTGTTGCCGTTCATTTGTCAAGCATGCTTCGTGGCAACCCAGCTCTGCGTTTGCAGCTCTCCCTCTGGCTGGTACCCTCTACAGTCATGGAATTGTGGACTCCAAGAACCTTGAGGCTGTCTGTGCCACAGGGATCAAAGCCTGCGCTTATGGTGACTGCAAAGAGTGCCCACCACTCACCCTACATTTTTAAAGCTGCCATGGAGGAAATTCAAAAAGTGGTACAATGGTCTGTCGAAAAGACAGGTGAGGAAGAGAGTGTAACAGCTCGGCTCTTAAACTGTGACAAAAATGGGAGACCAAACAAATGTGCAGGTGTAAAGCAGCGTTTTTTATTGTAAACATAACCCTAACGAACGTAACTAACGTGGATGTCTGTAATCAGTCATGTCAGTATTTATGAATGTGAGCAAAATGTCTATAGCTAACAAATCTCAAAGCAACAGCATGCTAGGAGAGAGCCAGAGAGTCATGAGAAAAAGGGACGCTTATATATCAGAAACCACCCTGGCCCAGGTGTGACCATTCCTGTTTATATTCTCAGTCATCATTAGCCATTTAGAAATGATACTGTGGCTTCCTAATTGTTTTCCACATTTGCTATTTTTCTCTTCTTGCTCTCACAAAATGTTTGTCTAAAATGGTGTAATCATGAATTCTCACTCAGAATTAGTTTTTAGCGGGTACAATGTAAGGGTGAGTTCTATGACTTATGATATTTTATGCTTTTACAGAATATTATGCTGTTTTAACAAAGACAAAATACCCATCTCTTGCTTTTAGAATGAAATTTGTGAAGCTGATGACCCTCTGCCCTGCTCGGATCCTGCAACAAAGATCAATAGCAAAGGGACACCAAGTGGAGCGGAGGGTCGTCACAAGAGGAAGACCATTACTCTTAAGAAGAAGATGCAGAGCACTGAAACAGAACTGGTCAGCCATTTTCAAGACCGTCTCGTCAACTTTCGTAAACATATCAGTTGGCAATATGGTGCTTACAGAAATCTATGGGAAAGCCTTCAGGCCAACGAGTGCATAATCCACATCGACTTTCGTGAGAATGATTCGTAAGTATCACAACGAGATTCAATCAGTGCATTTTGGAGGATCCCACCAACAGGCAACGCTGAACACCGGTGTACTGTACAACGGAGACTGGAATCAACAGCGGAGCTGTTCTTTGTCGGTGAAGATGAAGTTAAAGCAACGACAGAGGTGAAGATACCCCTCACCCCTGTAAAAACATTAACAAGTAGTCAAGAACATCTGTCTGTCTATCTGTCTGTGTCTCTTGCTCTAATGCACGCACACAAACAAACAGCTTGATTGTTATCAATTCTCAGCCTTTGGTGGCTCTCCTTGCACTGATACTTGTGATTGGTAGAATATGTTGAATAATATATATCATACTTATATGGTAGCACGGTGGCTTGGTGGTTGGCACTGTTGTCTCACAGCAAGAAGGTCCTGGGTTCAATTCCCACCTGACCCAAGGGCCTTTTTGTGTGGAGTTTGCATGTTCTCCCCGTGCTCGCGTGGGTTTCCTCCGTGTACTCCGGTTTCCTCCCACAGTCCAAAAACATGAAGGTTAATTGGTGACTCTAAATTGTCCGTAGGTGTGAAATGAGTGTGATTTGTTGTCTGTCCCTATGTGTCGGCCCTGTCCAGGGTGTACCCCGCCTCTCGCCCTGTGTCGGCTGAGATAGGCTCAAGCCCCCCCATGACCCTGCAAAGGATAAGCTGATGGATGGATATCATACTTGTGTCTCTTCTCGCCACAGGTTCCTGCTTTGACTCCAGTTAAGAGCAGAATGAAGATGCACCAGGTAATCCACCTCTTATCTGGGCATATCAAATACAGGGACATCAGTTGTTTCTGTCAGAGGCAGGATGGTCGACTTCATTGTGCCTGCTTCGACCTGAAAAAAACTACTCTGGGTGGAGTTTTAGTGACAGACCCAACACAGAACAGATGCCCCATGGCGACCAGAGGCGGTTGGCTGCAAGTATGTTAGAGTGGTTCTAAAGTATGGTAAAGATGTGTACCCCGGCATCATCATGGATGTGGAGGAGCATAGCATTAGTGAAGTGTTTGCATTGGAATGGAGTAAACAAGTACTTCTGGCCTAGTCCACGTGAAGATGTCAGCTGGTATGCAGTTGAGCAACTTATGTGTCCCATTCCAGAGCCACCGGCACTCAACAAGCGCTGGATCCAACTCAAGAAGTCCACATGGAAATATTTAAAAACCATTTGGCCTAAACTATGAATGCTCTGAAGTTATTACATGTTTTTATTATCTTCCAAGTTTATTCATGGAGAATTAACAAAATTTATTAAATCACATTAAGGTTTTGTCATTTGTTCGTGTTTTGTCCACCCTGTTATGTTGGCATTTTTATATCATAACTGAATTAAATGACCAAATATCAAGTGTATATTTATAGTTACAAAAAGATAATGAGTTTATTAAACATGCTAGAAACTTTGAGTAATTCTTATCATAATTTACTTCTCAGAAGAAAAAAAGTGGAAGTATGTTTGTCTATTCTTTTTCGCTATTTGCTCATTTGCAGACGTTGGAACTCTGTGTGTATGTCAGGTAAGCTGCGTGCGTGTTCACCTCTCGGTTGAAAACAATATTGAATTTGGAATTTATATTCCTGGGATTCCTGAAACACTGATTATATAAAATCAAGATTTTAATCGTAATCGAGTGATATTGACAAGTGTTACATTTTGTCATATTGCCCAGCCCTAGTATTACACCATGTTTGGGGCTTGTGTTTTTGTTTTTCAAAACACTGCACATGCAAAGTACGGGGTGTATAAGAATTAAAACCAACCAATGGGACAATCTGTAACATTAAAACCTACCAAGGCTTTTTTAATATGAATATGGGGAGTGGTGAACATATCATGGCCATTTTGCATCTAAAAAACAGCTCAGAACTCAGAAATTCATGCTGCGTTTTAATAGCCATTCAACGTGCCCTCGTCGACTTCTCCTCAGCATGCCCTTGGGGGGAATCCCCACCGCATCTTTAGTGTCGTTCAATTAGTCTGAAAATCTGAAGTGAACTTGGGGAGATCGACCCTCGGAGGGCTGAGGGAGCGAACGAACAACGATGGTCACTCCAGAGGTGTATTTCACCCACAATGTATTGCTGTTCTGCATTTGGTGCAAGAGAATACATCAATGGTTAGGTGTCAGTAATGCACGTTAAACTCCAGTTGCTCAACACAGAAGGAAAATATTAATAAATAAAGGAAGGTATCATAAACCCCTAGCAATAATAGTTAGGATAGTCATGATACATATCACAAACAGAAACATCTATTAATTTTAATTTATAAGAAACTGACACAGCTGATTGCACAAGCCTCATTTAAACGAGTATGCAGGTATTTCCAATAATTTTTAAAAAACAGTATAGCGCCAAGCCTACAACTGGCGGTCGATCAATGACAGTTTGGGCTGAAAGTGTACAATGGCAGGTTTGTTCCATTTAAATCCCCCGACCATTTTCCCTCTGTTCTCCAAGTGGCCTCCGCTCGACGTCATACCAAGGGCTGAGGGTAAGTGAATGAGGGGAAGTGGAAATACAATTGAAATACAGCTTGGGTGTCAGAAAGATGGCCACTAGTAACCTTCTTTTATTTTACATGGATGTGTTCATTGCGTTGTTGGAAACCAATCATTCATCACAAGTTCATTACCCTGGTTTGAAACACTCGTGATCATAAATAGCATCAAACAAAATTTGCCAGGCGCAGCGTGGGTTTGTTTTGCTTCAATTAAAACATGGCCAAAGCAGTGACAGCGCTAAAGGAGAATTTTCAGCTATCTAAAGGCCTTCACATGATAATACATTTGCACTATGTTTGCCGCGAGGTAGGGAGCAAACACCAGATGCAAATCGCAGCTCAGATATGTCATCAACATGATGGGATTTACTGTCGCAAGCTAATGTTTGCATACATGGTTTTAGCCCATGTCACTGTCTGCCTGGCATGGCAACGTACATAAACAGCAATTTTTATTTACCTTAATCTAACCAGGAGAAGCAAGTACTATTTGGAGAATACATAGTCGCTGTTGATGTATATAATGTTTAAAATAGACTATAGCCAACCTTTGTGATAGCCTGGACGGTGCCCCCTCTTCCTTCACCAGGACTGGCCCTGAGACAAGGAAGCTCATCTGAAGCAACTGGACCCCTGACCGGAGTGGTGATTGAGGCCATAGCTGTGTGTATGACCTCTATAGAGGAGAAGAGCAAAGAGAAAGGTCATACGACCGGTAATCTGCTCTGTGAACTGGCCAGGAAGATCAACTGTTGCCAACCTAAGAGCCGCCCACAAACCGGTGGCCTGCACTCCGTTGCTGGGGCGATGGCTCCACTGTCTCCCAAGGATTCTAGAATTATTCCTGGTTCTGTGCTGGCTCAGAACGTGGGGATCATGAGCGATCCGATGTTCCAACTCACCGCAGCAAAAGCGAGAAGCAGCCCCTCCCTCTCGGCCTCTCAGGCTCCAATCACCGCTATCAGCTGCCCCGAGATCCACGCCTGGAGCCCTGCGTCTGACCATTGCTCAGCATCAGTCAGTCGCCTCCGCCTCCGGTATATAGGTTTAAGACGTTAAGGACGTGACAGAAGGGTCTGAGAGGTTCCAGGCAGAAGGCGTGACCATTGAAAGAGAGCCATTCCGTTCTAGGGTCATACGTGATGCTCTGAGACTGTACTCGAGCCTTCTGACTAGGGTCAGTGTTGTTTGCTCGTGTTGCCAGCTGTGCCAAGACGACAATCAACCCCAATTTGCCACGGCTTGAGTCTGAGGAGGAAGTCTGTCATCTGCCCCAGATCCAAACTATCAACCTAGAGTAAGTTTCGGGTTATCGCCAACCAGCAACCCCGATCTGACCCACTATATGGACAAGTTGATTTCTGCTCTTCAGGAACACTGTGAGAGCCCCTCCCTTACCTTTGACCTGAGATCTAAGCGTGAACAACAGCATGGGAAATTACTATATATTGTTGTTTTGTTAAAATTCTTATATGAACATCAGGTCCTTTTCACATGAGTGTGGCAGTTTAGTCAAAATGTTCCAGTCAAACATTTTTTATACACAATAGAATATTTATTTCTACGAGTCCTACAGTAGCTGTGTTAATTCAATGGAGCACTTGGCTAGTCTGTCATTAAATTAGGTCATAATAGCAGTGTTGCTTGCATTTTATATAGCTGTCTCCAACAAGTGGACATAACATGGCACAAATTAAGTGTTGCACTGTATATTACACATAATAATAAAATAAAGGGGTTCTTCAATTAACTTTTTTTCTGCGGGCAAGAAGCATCAACAAATGTAGAAATCACCGTCTGCAGGAAATCCCTACCATCAGGAAGTTATCCAGCCCAACATTTCAAAGCTATGCCACTGAAATCGTTTGTGATGTTCACCTGAAAGCCTTGAGAACAGCAAATTTGACACCCCAGACTTCACGCAGTAACATCAACTGGACTCCCACCCCTTATCTGGACGAGGTAGACTTTGAAACCGTATCGCTGAAATTAGTCGAGGCGTTTGTTTCTGATGTGGAGGCCCACGCCCAGGAGGTGGCCATGGGCAAAGAGGCTGAAGACACAGCCAAGCTAACTTGCCCTGACAGCCACGTATCCGAGGGCCACTCCCTATAACCATCGGGAAGCCTAGTATTAAGGTATAACAATTTGTCTGTTCTGTTCAAAGGTCTTCTTGCACCCTCTGTTCTGTTGATTGACTCAGT
>JAPMUY010001957.1:10000-12500 GCA_026901105.3 Galaxias olidus | reverse complement strand
GTATCTGTTCTGTACAGGTGTGTTCATAGTACAGGTGTATTCATAGTATCTGTTCTATACAGGTGTGTTCATAGTACAGGTGTATTCATAGTACAGGTGTATTCATAGTATCTGTTCTGTACAGGTGTGTTCATAGTACAGGTGTATTCATAGTATCTACTCTGTACAGGTGTATTCATACTACAGGTGTGTTCATAGTATCTACTCTGTACAGGTGTATTCATACTACAGGTGTGTTCATAGTATCTACTCTGTACAGGTGTATTCATAGTGTCTGCTCTGTACTGGTGAATTCATAGTTTCTGCTCTGTACAGGTGTATTCATATTATCTGCTCTGTACAGCTGTATTCATAGTGTCTGTTCTGTACAGGTGAATTCATATTATCTGTTCTGTGCAGGTGTATTCATAGTGTCTGCTCTGTACAGTTGTGTTCAAAGTGTCTGCTCTGTACAGGTGCATTCATACTGTCTGTTCTGTACAGGTGTGTTCATACTACAGGTGTATACATGTCTGCTCTGTACAGGTGTGTTCATACTACAGGTGGTTTCATAGTATCTGCTCTGTACAGGTGTATTCATACTATCCGCTCTGTACAGGTGTATTAATACTATCTACTCTGTACAGGTGTATTGATAGTGTCTGCTCTGTACAGGTGTATTCATAGTATCTGCTCTGTACAGGTGTATTCATAGTATCTACTCTGTACAGGTGTATTCATACTATCTTCTCTGTACAGGTGTATTCATAGTATCTGCTCTGTACAGGTGTATTCATAGTATCTGCTCTGTACATGTCTATTCATGCTATCTACTCTGTACAGATGAATTCATACTATCTACTCTGTACAGGTGTATTCATAGTGTCTGCTCTGTACAGGTGTATTCATAGTATCGGTTCTGTACAGGTGTATTCATGCTATCTGCTCTGTACAGGTGTATTCATACTATCTGCTCTGTACAGGTGTATTCATACTATCTACTCTGTACAGGTGTATTCATACTATCTGCTCTGTACAGGTGTATTCATAGTGTCTGTTCTGTACAGGTGTATTCATAGTGTCTGCTCTGTACAGGTGTATTCATAGTGTCTGCTCTGTACAGGTGTATTCATAGTGTCTGCTCTACACACAGGTGTGGCTGAAGGTGGAGGACGTGGGCTGGATCCCAAAGACTTACCTGGAGCTGGAGGCCCTGCCCTGCATCCTCATCCTGTCTGGGGCTGAACCACTGGGGGAGTCCCTGCCCAGGTAGGAATACACACACACACACACACACACACACATACTGTATATACATACATACATATATACGTACATACATACGTACATACGTATGCAAAAACATAAACATACCATCGCTATTGCGACAATCGGAAAGCTAAGCCCTAATTTTTTTCTGTTGCATTCCATTGGTCGATTTGTTGATTGACAAATAAATAGATCAATAGTATTTTTGTTCTGTCCCCAGGTCACTGAAATACTGTGACTTGCGAGTAATATGCTCCTCCTACCTACAACGCACCACCCTGGAGCAGGAGCTGGGATTGGCTGCCTACCTGGTGAGGATGGAGAACCAGGGGTCGCGACCTACTCATGACCCTGGCCCAGGAAGTGACCTGCTAGAGAGCGACCCTGACAAACTCAGCAGCACTGATAACGAGGAGGAAGAAGGCGAGAGCGGTAAACCTAATGCTAAGCTAAACTGAACTGAACTGAGCTAAGCTAAGCTAATCAAAACTATGCTAAACTTACCCAAATTTAGCTCAACTAAATCAAGCTAAGCTATGCTAAGTCACACTAAATTAAACTAAGCTGATAAAAATTAAGCTATGCTAAGCCAATCTAAACTAAATGTAGTTAAACTGAATCAAGCTAAGCTATACCGAGCTAAATTTTGCTAAAATAAAACAAACTAAAGCAAAGTTAAAAACTTAAGGTAAACTAAACTAAACTAAAATAAACAAAACACAACTGAATCAAACACAACAACCTTATCTTTTAATACTAAAGTGAATTGTAGTATTGTATCTGTATTTTTATATTTTATTACTTAACCTTTATTCAATAATAGAGAACTGAATCATATTCATGGCAGACATCTTGTTTCACTCCACCAGCCTCCAAACCAGATCCACCAGCCGACTCCCCGCCCACCACCATCACCCACCAGCCCCCCCAGCCCCCCCAGCCCGGCCCAGAGAGTGGACCCTCCTCCTCTGTCCCAGGCCCGGATCACACCCCTCCTCCTAACCCCCTGAGACCTCCTGTCCAGACCCAGACCCAAACCCAGACCCAGACCCAGACCCAGCCCAGGCTCCAGAACCAGACCCAGACCCAGACCCAGCCCAGGCTCCAGACCCAGACCCAGGGCCCGCGCCGACCCTCCAGGTCCACCTCCTCGGACGCCTCCTCTCCCCGCGCGGCCTCCCCTCAGCAGAGCTGTTCCTGGGCCAGAGGGGTCAGCCGACCCCCCTCCGTGCTCCTCCCCAAATCGCTGTAT
>JAPMUY010001956.1:110000-199038 GCA_026901105.3 Galaxias olidus | reverse complement strand
ATATCTGAGTGGCCGACCAACCTTTACAGCCGTCTCCGTCTGAGCGTGCCCACATGCTCCTGTTAACATCAGCCACATCTATCACAGCAGAATGCGGGAAAATATCTGTCAGGCACCAGAAACAGATGCAAACAGATAAGATAAGATGATTGGCAAATTACAACACTGATACTGCCACCGCTTTGTAATTCATTTGCCACTAAGTCCTTATTAATCTTTTTTGACTTTGACACGGAAAGCAGCACGAGCGCGTTCGGTCGCCACCAAACTCCATACCACGAGTCACTTTGTTAGCGCTGTTGGTTGGCTTGTCAGACAAGCTTGGGGGCTGCAGGTGAGAGCGCGGGATTGACGGCGAGCGTCTCAGCCAGCTTTGAGACGACATGAAAGGCTCCACTGACAGTACGAGAGAGCGGAAGAGGCTTTTGGAACTCCAAACCAGGGGTGCTGGCTTTAGGTGGAGCAACAGCTCTTTTCAACTCGGCAACGGAGCACACAACTACACACACAGTCACAAGCGCAACCACACACACACACACACACACACACACACACACACACACTCGCACACAAACATACTCACACACACAAGTGCGCACAGCCAACAAATTGAAACACGCGTACAGAGAAACACATACACACACACACACACACACACACGATCTTGTAGCAGAATCCAGACTGTAGAGTCTGTGGATAATGAAGATAACAGTCATGCTATCTATCGATCGCCCTGCTTCCTCCGTCACGTGTCCTGGCCTGGGACGCTGGCGCCGGCCGCTCTCGGCCATAAAGAAAGGACCCATGCCCCCGGGTCACTCCTGGTTGAACTGCACCTTGATTTCATTAGACATGTCTGTGACTACACAGGGCATTATCAAACCACAGAATGCATCCATCTTCCACACAGAATTATCTCAGGTTTTGTTTGAAAAGGGCCCCTAGTAATAATTCAATAGCCCAAAAAACGCTGTTAGGCATGTTGTTGACGATCCAGCAACAGGAACTCAGAGACGAGAAGACAAGCAGCAAAACAAAGAGATGCAGCAGCAAACATCCGCCCTGCTGCAGCACAGAAGGAAACAGCTGTTTCTACAGCATCTATACCGGGCTTTAACAGGAAGAGACAGCGAGAGGAACCCAAGCCACAGAGTCTCGGTTTCAGTCCATCCACGGCGGTGGTTGTGTGTAGGCCTGCCCCCTGTCCCCCTCTCACCCCGCAGACCATCAATGGCTACAAGTTCCACTATAAGCCTAACCATATGAACCTCTCAAGCCACATAGCTCCCTAGATAACACATTTCAGCCCCAAGGTTACTAAGGGTTTTTGACAAGATGTCTCTCTCTCAATGCGATAAATACTACAATATTAGATTACAAGTAGATATATTTCTAATGGATTCAAAGTAGAGTTTCACAGTTGTATACAAGAGGGAAAGCTTTAGCAGAATGTAATTGTATTTAAGCATAACGTGCTAGTAATCTCTCTTATATGCTGGCATTGAGTTTTTGTATCTCTTCACGATGCAACATTAGTTCCAGACAATTGCCCAGTATTCAAATTAAGTACCAGAGGCTGAATTCGTAATAGGATAATTTGACAGCCATTAGGAGCTGATTTGGGGTATATGCAGATTAGCTTTGTAGAAAGGGCACCAAACGTTGTATTTGCTGTGTATGTCAATATGTTAATAGAAAGAAAGAATTTATTATAAAAAATATTTGTTGGAGACCTTTCTCCTCATCATGTACTTGGGCAAAGATCTAACCCGGTTTCCGTTTTCTTAAATGCAAATTTTGAGATTGATACTTTAACTGAGATTTATAAGGGCTGTGCAATTTATAAATATACTGTAAGTAAATAATCTACTGGCAATGAAAAAAGCATATGGTTTCCAAGTTATTACAGTTTCTGCAGTAAATATACAGAGATACTGCCATATACAATGCATCTGATACACAGGATTGTGGTCTTCTCATGGTCTTCTACATAGACTAGAAAGAAAGCTACCATTTGAAGAGTGGAGTTTGTAATTCAGCAGACCCCCTCAGACTCCCTGTACCATGTAAACAAAATACAAACCAGCTGAAAGCTTCCCTGCCCACAGCACCGAGATGCATCCAGTTTTTCCAAGGCTCGCTTTCCAAAACTTTTTATCTTGTTACAAAAACAATTCAAGCTATTTCAATGTAAAGACACCTTTTATCCTTCTCTGCGCTTTGAAAGTTGCTGAACGGGCGCGGCAGGCCTGAAAATGTTCCAGTAAATAGAGAGACGGAAAACGTCTCATCCTGCGTGTGATGTGCTCTTTACCACACACTGCAACAGACAAAACCCCTTCTCTCCACACACCCTGAAACAGGAGCAAACTGGCCTCTGCTGTAGCTCCAATATCAAATGAGAATAATGCAGTGTCTAGATTGGCAAGGGACCGCTTTCACTGACAATTGATTTGTATGTCGGCCATGCATGAGTGTACACCATCGCCTCTGCTGTTCAAATTAAATGAGCTAATTTCATGGTCTGATGGGCTGACAAAGTTTTAAATAGTTAAGAATTGTCACTTATGCACAATTGAAGCCCGTTCAGAGAAGTGATTTGGAGTCCTAATTTCTCTTTTGGATGTCGGGGAACTTTTGGGACCACTGACATCAATGGAAAGGCCAAAGTGACATCCTTGTCGGGTGCCTTAGGGCAAAGCTTATTCTTGCCATGCGAAACACAATAGCTTACGAATGTGGCCCAGTGGCAGAATACTGTAGATAGGCCATTGACTTCCATGTTTGTTTAACACATTGATGTTTTACCCCAGAAGGTTACAATAGAAGCTGAAATGGTTCATACCTTGTGATGTGTATAACAATAGTTCGACAAGGGACTTGAAAACAAAAGAAAGAGAAGCTTTGAATTTCCTAACACAGGATCAAACTGGCTGCTTTATTCCACTCTGACCTTGCCCATCAGTGGGAACATCAAGATACTGGGTCTCTATGGCAACTAGTAACAAGAAGAGCTTCACGTGTGTCACTAAAAATGGCTTTGATTTCCAAGGCTAGTGCCGTACACAGCTGAACCCAGGTTTCCCTGATTAGTGCTCCTTAAGCAGAAAGCATATGGAGGCTGCCGGACAAAATAATGCTCTAGCAAGGTGTCATCCTTGAGCCTTCAAAAACAAAAAACAAAATGTCCCCAAACCTTGATGTGGCTGAATTTGAGCAAAATTACAACATCCCTGTCAGTCTCCGGACGGCACTTCGATCTTTTTTAAAAGCAATACATTAACAGCAACTCAGGAATAAAGTGCGGCTCAGAGGAGCATTGTGATTTTTTATTGATTATTCTGTCGCATTTGCCTACGTTTGTTCACGCTGTGCTGTTGTGAAACAAAAGTATTACACGGCTCTCTGTATGGAATCGATCCAGTGGATCAAGTAATCCTTACATGTAGGACATTCTTTGCATCTCCTGTGCATAATCCCTTATACAGAGTGTAATGATAATACACTGTACAATATTGATCTTCATATTTAATGTTTTCCTCTCTTCTGGTCCTTTTTTTCTCTCTCTCCCTTGTTCTCTCTCTCTGCCTGTCTCTCTCTCTCTCCCTTGTTCTCTCTCTCTCTCTGTCGGTCTTTGTCTTTCAGGACCACTGCTTCTACCATGGGCACGTGAGAGGACACACAGATTCTTGGGTAGCCCTCAGCACATGTTCAGGAGTGAGGTACGCGTTTCCTGAGACGGCAAAACCGCCATAATCACGCTAACGATATCTTTACCCACATCAATGTAAAATGTAATCACGTAACAATGGCAAAAGTACAGGAACGGGGGCCTTATTTTGGTTGAACTGGCAGGGGGCCAGGGGGCTTGCTCTCCCTGCAACAAGGCTGTGGGCAGGCCAAGGCCAATGAAGGCAAGTTTAGCTGGAACTCTTTAGAACTTGTCAGAGCTTTTAACAATACTGATTTGTTGGATTTTCACCCTTGGCAAGTTTGGATTTTCATGAAACTAACAAATTGGATTCCCAAAATCTTCTTTTTGGGATACAGGCGGCAGTTTTGAAAGTCTTTACAGCCTCTGAACAGAATTTAATGTGGAGTTTCTCGCATATCAAATTATTTGAAATTGAAGCTCTCCCACGGCAGGGATACTGGCGTTGCCAATAAAAAGTGCACTCTGAAAATATATTCATGAATTTGATCCAGTCAAAGTTCCTCCACAAACAGTCTTTATTAGAAATTAACTCCCAAAGCTAGCTCAGTGAATCCTGACTGAAAAGAGAGCTTTAGCAAGTTGTTTTTAATAACAGCTGGTTTATCTTTTGGTGGCATTTCTGGTCTTTTCAATGTGGCATGAACCACAATCTGAAGCTTATTTAGATGTGTTTATTTACTGTGCTGCGGTGATCATGTGGCGAGATGCTTCTCTGTGACAGCAGGTTAGCCTCTGACAGAGCAGACATGAGGAGAAATGAAGGGCTCGTCCTCATCTTAATGAAATGCTGCCTGAGCTCGCTGCAATGAATATAAAGCAAACCACTAACTTATAAAGCAAACCACCAACTTCCAGCTCAGCCCCAACATTAGGCCGATCAATTCAATGATTATTTTCCTTAACTAACTTTGCGTCCTAAAAAAAGACACCGTTTAGAAGACTGTTGTGTTTTTTTTTACTTTGTATTTACCCGTTGCTAGAATGAAGGAGGCACTGCAGGCTGTGTTTATATAAAAACAAACAGGTCATGCCCTAGTCTCTGAGTCATGTGTGGAGCGAGGCTGATCCTTAACAAAGGTCGCTCTCAGGGAGGAACACTCGTGGAATCCTAGTGGCTCCACTCTGTGCTCCATGCCCCAGTCCTCTCCAGCTCTGTTCTTAATGAGCAGTTCACTCAAGCACAGCTGTTTGTTTTCTGCTCCCAGTGTCCTTGCGGCTCATGTTCCATGCTAGGCCACATTCATGCCACAAAACAAGAAGGTGCAACAGCCACGTTGGAAAGTTTCTACTCCCTGCATTCAATTTGTCTGTATTTTGAGACCAAATGCATCACACTTGAACAAATAACTTATGACAATGTTAGAGTAAAATATCAAGGAAAGTTATCCAGAGCTCCACAGAGTACAACAAAGAAATCCAGAGCTCCACAGAGTACAACAAAGAAATCTGCACAATCCTAAAGGCCATAAGAAATTTGTACACCTATATGTTTTAAACTGCACCTAAAAGCCAGGAAAACATTCCAGGATAAAACTACAGATGCTGTTTGATCAATAACTAAAACTAGTATCTGGTTGCAGTCTAAGACAGCAAAGAAGCCATAATCACTTATTTCCTGTTGGGATGTATTTTTCTACGAGCCGTTTTCTTTTTTGATCTAGGCCTAACGTTTATAAAAAATACATTGCAACTGAAATGAGTCTGATACGAGCAAATGTCAAACATATGAAGTAGATCAGGCTGCTTGTAAAGCAGTGTGATGCAGCAGTGTATACATTGGCTTGCTGACCAGGGAAAAGCATGTTAGCGATTCAACAACCTTTGGAATCCCAGCTTTGATTCAGACCGGTACTCTGGGGGGACCTGAACACATTGCATATGTATAGTGGGCTTTGTTTGAGTTGAGGGGATTTGAGAAGGACCTCAAGGGGAAAGGCTTTGGCTTTACAGACGACGTGTCTCTAATATAGCTTTGGTCTTTTGTGGAGCCTACCTTTCATAGGCACAACCTTTCTTTCCAAGGTATCAAAATGTATTACTATTCAACACAATCACTACTAGAGTTCACATTATTCCTGCTGTAGTCGGTCTTCCTTTGTGATTCTAGAGCATTGACCCTTTACAAAGGAAGAAACTGACAAAAGGTCATACTCTGGATAACACTTTCCGCCATACTACATCTCCTTTGTGGTTATAGCTCAAAAGAGTATTTTTCCAGGGACTGAAAATACATTGGCTTAATTTCTGCTTAATGTTTCTACTTGGCCTGACCGTGGTTTGTTCCTAGATAACGAATGCACAGCTGGAAAAGCAGCTTGTTTGGAAGGGCTATGGCGACCACAAGCCTTTTAGAGAAACCCTTTTTTGTCCTTAGTGTTTTTAAAGCCTAGTTCCAAGAGAGTGTGATTACTGAGAACATCCCTGTAATTGCGGCCATGTTAAATGAAGCTCCACACACTCAGGTCCAATTATCTGACTAAGGAGGTCTGACACAGAGCCAGGCGTTAACATTCTTTATGTGACCACACTCTCTCTCTGTGTGTGTGTGTGTGTGTGTGTGTGTGTGTGTGTGTGTGTGTGTGTGTGTGTGTGTGTGTGTGTGTGTGTGTGTGTGAGTGAGCACCTTTATGTGGGGGTCTGTGTGAGGATTCTGTATATCAACCTGAAGTCACTGCAAAAAAAATTCAGCTACACATGCACACACACACACACACACACACACACACACACACACACACACACACACACACACACACACACACACACACACACACACACACACACATACACACCTCGACAGTGTGGATGGCCCCCCTGGAGGGCCCTGCTGGTTCTGCAGCCACAAGGCTGATTCTCTCCCCGTGCCAGTAAGCATGGCCCTGGGCTTATCATGTGGCTGCTCAGAGGACACTGCCTTTGGGCCACCTCCTGCCGATCACACAGCTCCGCTGGAGGCGGTCCATGCTCTATCTGCAGGCTTAAAGACATGGCCCCTTTGCCTGTTTGAAAACAAAGTTCTGATTTTCCATATGAAGGTTCACTACTTTTACCACCTCCCTGAGTATTCATGTTTGTAACGTCTGCTCATGAATTACTAGCAACCTCTATTTACATCCTCTCCATTCTTGACACACGTTTCCTCTGTGACAGGGGCCTGATATCGCTGAACTCCAATGACACCTATTACCTTGAGCCAATGAGCGGGTCGGACCCCCTCCACCACTCCCTGTCCAGAGCCGAGGAGCTGCCGGTCAGAGGCGGGACCTGCGGACACGGCCACCAGACTGGACTCCCCAGTCACCTCTCCAGTTTACTTAAACCTTTGCATCAAAGGGTGAGGCTTCGGCACCTAACATAAGTCTCCTACCAACACAACACAGAAATAGGAGTTCACCCTCAGTGTGATCAGGCAGCTGGCTCCAACCATAGATAACAGTGTTTGCTTTGACGTCACAGAAAGTGGGTTTCAGAGAGAGATACCTACATTCATTCTCACCTAGCTACATGCTTAAAGGAAATGTTCATCTTAAAATGAGCGGAAAGTCATTAAGTACCCACCCTCATCTAAGTTGAAGAGTTGGTGACAGTTAGGAATTCTAATTTGAATTGCAAAGCAGCCATGTTTAATTTCTGTTTATAAACATCTAAGTAGATGATTTTTCTTATATGCAATAGATTTATTAGGATATATTACGTTTTAATTATACTATAATTATACTGCGGAGGCCACATTTTCATTCTTCAGAAAGAAAATACGTTCCCTAATGCTGATCTCCACCTCTCTCATTGTAATAGGAAAAGCTCAAATTAAATTTTAAGAACACATCTCAGTTAATACATCTGTTCCCTGAGTCGGGTCCAGGGGGTCCTCTAATACTTCTCGGGGGGTCCTCTGCAGGAGAAAGGACATTTCATTATTTTTCAGTGTACTGCAAAATTAGGATTCTTCTTTTGACTCCATTACTTTCAATCCCCTAGAAGTTGCAGGATGGCTATTTAATGAATCCAGCTACATTTTGCAATTTAATAAATGAAAATGACTACATTTGTTTTGGACGGGAGTTTATTGGCCGTTCATATGGCGAGTCATGGGACACTTGGCACCTGCAGACGCCTCCATACATTCCCAAATCATACGGCTCGTCCCTGCAGAACCTGTGTGAACAAAACCGAGACAGCAAATCAAAAAATATATATATATAAAAAAATGTTTTTCCACATTTGCATACGCCGTCAGTCCAGAACAACAGCCACCTGTGTGGGCCAAGCAAAATGGCAGCCGCACAGTAGCCGTCCTGCGGCGCCAAGCATGATTGAATAGACTCCCGTTACGTAGCCCTCCACAGTGACATGTCAGCGGAACCGGGAAAAGCCTTTATTTCTCATATAACCCACGCCGACTCCCAATCAAAGACGATTCCCCGTTCTAAGACCTCTGCGTTCCCGCCGTTTATTGTGCTCCAAACCGACACATATCCCTTTGTGTGATTCATTCATATCGCTCGTGTGATGGACGGAGTAATAATTCCCCGCGGGCTGAAGTGATTACCGTGCTATTGACAGAGCCTGCTGCGCTCGCACGACTACATTTTGCATGCCACCTTGAAAATGAACCCTCCTCTGTCATGCGGGCACAACCACCATATTGGATTTCTCTTAGTTCCGTTTTAGAGCGTTCAATCGCTTCTGTGCCGTCTAAAAAGCGCAAGGAATTATGAGTTTGTGGGTTAGGGCCCCGGGCGCGGAGACACGGGGCAATGCTAAACAGAAGGGCAGTGTGCTCCGGTGTACGCCTGTACCTCCTCCCTGAGTCGTTTGGATCTCCTCCGTCTAGACTGGGAACTCTTAAAGAGGTTCTCTCGCCGGCTGTCTGTCTCTCTCCTTCCCTTTGCCTCCGCGTCTCTCTCTCTCTCTCTCTGTTTCTCTCCTTCCCTATGCCTCTGTGTCCCTCTCATCTTTTTTTGTAATTCCCCACCATTCATCATTTATCTCATTACCCTTTTTCCTCTCCTCCTCGTTCTGTCTTGCTCTCCCGTCCCCGCCCTTCTCCTTGCTCTGCCACACATCCTTTTTTCTGGTCCCTCCGTTCTCCGTATCCGCCCCTGCCCATTCCCCTCCCTGCCGTTCCCTATTCCCCAAACTGCCACCCATTAATCCTGGGCTGTTATGCAGAAATGCCAGCCATAGCAGACCCCAGACAGAGTCTCCGGTCTCAGACCAATATTCGACGCTCAAATAAACACAGGGCGTGTTCGAGTGTGGAAGTGTGCATGCCTGGGTGTAGTATGTCAGCTCTCTGTATGTTTATATGTGTTACAGTGTGCTGGTAGGTCTGTGTGTGTGTGTGTGTGTGTGTGTGTGTGTGTGTGTGTGTGTGTGTGTGTGTGTGTGTGTGAGCCCGGGGAGACTTCCCTGCTCCACAGGCCCCTCTCACACCGGCCCGGACCCCTACCTACGCACAATAATGGCCTCGAGTCTACCCTTGACAAGATGGCGCTCCCTCCACACATAAATCAAACAATCTCTAAAGACCACGGACACCCTCTAAATGCAGTCCCCGAGTTACGGCGATGCAGAAGACGTATGCTAGAGAGATGCTAGGGGGCTAGGGGTGCGCGTTAGCGTGCTGTCAGCACACAGCGGTTCCGTGTCTCAGTCGCATTGTCCCTGCGTGCGCACGGGGCTGCTTCGGTCCCGGGCTTGCCACGGTTGCCATGGATAAACGAGCCCATTTCTTTTAACGATTGGATAAGTAGCAGCTCGCAGCGGCACCCTCAGATAGACAACGGCCGCCCCCAACCATGTTCCGCCATTGCCTCGAAAAACCTCTTGACCTTGTTGCTGCAGGTGAGACGAAACGCCTGGGGCACCACCAAGTACATGGAGCTCTACATTGTGGCCGACAGCGCACTGGTAAGCCAGCCCCTCACTGTTCATCACACCTCTGCCGCGTGGTGGGTCCAGACAAACAGACTTTCTGTTTGAGTGTGTGCCAGATTAGTCCGCCGACATCATGACATCGATGACTAAGTCGTCGCCGCATATGGCGGAAATCACGAACAATTATCTCATCAAATCTAATGGGCTCTTTTTTTTGTGCCGGGGACTGAGGGGCGGGTGCCAGAGCGTCTGCATGAGCACGGAGCGGAAAGATGAGTCACTTTGATGAGAGAACCAGTTCTCCAGTTGGGTGTACTGGTGAAGGAGCCCATTAGCCTTTTTTTCCTGAATAGACATGGGACGCTGGCCCGTCTTCATAATAGCCCGTTTCTAGTGCTCCAGTCCACTATGGCGCCATGGTAACAGTGCACGCTGACCAATAGGGTCACAGTATGCGGTCCACACACATATTAGTAGGAAATGGACAAAGTGGAACATGTTGTTTCTTATGATTCCCTTTTTCTGTGCGTCTAAGAGTGTGTGTGTGTGTGTGTGTGTGTGTGTGTGTGTGTGTGTGTGTGTGTGGGGTGTCTAACATTTTGAAATGTTTGCATTAATGCTTCTCCATCTTTGCCTTTATCTAGTTTAAACGTCAGAATAAGGACTATCACAAAACCAAGCTGAGGATAATGGAAATTGCCAATTATGTGGATAAGGTGAGCCAGCTCTATTCTATTCAGAATCCGATGCAATCTTAGGGAGAATAAACAGGGCTTAATGTGATACTGTCAAACTAATAGATGGTGTCAGTCTGTGGCTTTGGTTTGGCAGACAAAACGCTTTCCCGGCTTCTCCTTGATGTTCCTGTTTCATCCACTTGGTATTTCTAATCTACTTTGTCCCCTTCGCCAGCCCTTGCCGTGCCAGGGATATTATCAGCGTGATTTGAAAATGACACAATATATATTTAGTAATGTAACGAAACCACCTGCTTTTACAAAGGGCCCACGTGGTGAATTCTTAACCCGCAGTGATTTAATCTAAGAGCTCCTTCAATGGCCCTTCGCTGAAGATGAGAGATGAAGAACTAGACGTCATTACAGAAAGAGGATTCTGAAACGCTGAGATGACGTGTGTGTGTGTTTGTGTGTGTGTGTGTGCGGTCCAGTTCTACAGGGCTTTAAACATCCGCGTGCCTCTGATTGGTCTGGAGGTGTGGACCGACAGGGACCAGTGTATTGTCAGCGAGGAGCCCAATGCCACCCTCTGGTCCTTCCTGCAGTGGAGGCAGAAGCTCAAGTCCCGCAAGAAGCACGACAACGCCCAGCTGCTCACGTGAGTTTCTGCCTGCAGACGCCGTGCACGCACTCCCAAACAAACACCCTGGTTCATCCCTCACCAAAATGTCTGTTTTATGTACACACACACACACACACACACACACACACACACACACACACACACACACTCACACACGCATTGTTGAACTTAAAATGTAAATGATGATTCGCAATACACCTCCTTCCCAGAATGTCATTCTCCCCCTTCAACTGCAATAAAAGTCCCATATAATCACTCCCTAAACTGCACAAACAGCCCCTCCCCCGTGGCCGACGACGGCCCCAGACATCATTTCAGACTTCGTTATCAAACAGTTAGATAAATAATTAGCTAAACAGGGGTTTTATTAACTAAGAGATCTCGGCACGGTGCGGCGTAATTGGCGCGGCACACCTCGGTGCGTAACGGCACAGCTTGACTGCGGACGCGCCCGGCCCACTCATCCGTAACCAGTCAATCGGCGGCCCCTCTGCTCTTTGTAATGGCTTTCCAGACACCGTGGGGCCTGTTGTGCTCGGGCTTTTGATTTGTTTTCCAAGGCTAAGTGACAGCCACCAAGAGACCACATACAATGTAGCGCCAGCGGCGGGGGCTTACAGAGGAGGGGAGGCTTATCATGTCTGCACAGGGCTTATGGGAGAGGCCTGTAGTGTCTGGACCAGGCTGTGGTGGCTGCACTGGATGGGCCTCCACCGCCAAGACACATCAATACTGAGGAGATTAAGGTTAAGTGATTAATGGCCGTCCCGGGTGTGTGTGTGTGTGTGTGTGTGTGTGTGTGTGTGTGTGTGTGTGTGTGTGTCCACCTGTGTGTCTCTCTACCAGAGGAGTGATATTCAAGGGGACGACCATTGGAATGGCGCCACTCGAGGGGATGTGTAGTCTGGAGAACTCTGGAGGCATCAACGTGGTATGTGCCCTCCCACTGTCTCTCTCTCTCTCTCTCTCTCTCTCTCTCTCTCTCTCTCTCTCTCTCTCTCTCTCTCTGTGTCTCTCTCTCTCTCTCTCTCTCTCTCTCTCTATGTCTCTCTCTCTCTCTCTCTCTCTCTATTTCCTACCTACTTCCTCTTTGCCTCACTCTCAACCCTCCCCATCATTGCCTTGTACACATGTTTGTCTGCCCATATAAGGTTGAAAATTGTTTGTTTGTGTGTGTGTGTGTGTGTGTGTGTGTGTGTGTGTTTGTGTGTGTGTGTGTTTGACTACCAGTTGTGAGCTGTGTGTGTTTCTCCACGTGTTGTTGTGTGGAGCCGGACACGGTGGGGCAAAGAGATCGATAGCTCTTCCACACTTGATTAGCTTCTAATAGGATCTATTAGGTCTCCCCCTCCTGGGTGGAGGTGCTCTGTGGAATCCTAATGCTGCTGGTAGACCCCGCGTTATTCACCAGCGAAGGACCGCAACACATGGCTAGACATCAGTGGCAGACATCTTGTTTTCTTGTGTTGGTTTTGTGGACAAGAGTTGGTCGAGGGTTACTGTTGAATGACTGGATTAAAGAGTCGTGTCCATAGTCGGGGTTTCATGTGGTCAAACTGCCACATGGATTCATCTGCATTTGCTGCCACACCCGGTAGAACAAGAATGAGACCAAAGCGAGTGTTTTCTTATTTAATTCAAAAAGCTTTTTTTTTTGCTCACTGTCTCTGTGTTTACATGGCCGTCCACAACGTGAACGGTGCTGGTTCTCTATGTGCCCTCAGGACCACTCGGACCTGCCCATCGGCGCCGCCGCCACCATGGCCCACGAGATCGGCCACAACTTCGGCATGAGCCACGACCACGAGGGCTGCTGCGTGGAGGCCTCGGCGGAGCAGGGCGGCTGTGTGATGGCTGCCGCCACGGGGTAGGCTGCAGGCGGTGAACAGAGTTCAGTGGCACCGTTCCCTCTCATCGCTCGCGCTTCACATTGCAGGAGTGGAGCGAGGGGAGAATCATTTTTAGTCCACTCTGTTATGAGAAAGACGTCAGGAAAGACATTGGGGGAAAAAGCTGTCAGATTAAATTCAACATGCATGGATACAGAAAACAGCAATATTGCCTCTGTGTAGCATTTTGTTTATGATAGCACGCATCGGCCGTCTTTGCTGTGAATACAATGTGCTCATTTACAAAAGATAAAGATAGAATCTGTATACCAAATGGATTTACAGTCAATTTCTCTTTTTCATCCCTGACCTATAAACACAGGCATCCATTCCCTCGAGTCTTCAGCCGCTGCAGCAAACGGGACCTGGACAGCTACTTCCAGAAGGGAGGGGGCATGTGCCTCTTTAACATGCCCAACATGAAGGACCTGGTGGGGGGCAAGAGATGTGGCAACGGCTTTGTGGAGGACGGAGAGCAGTGCGACTGTGGAGAACCAGAGGTAAGAAGCCAAAACAAGCTGTTCGTTTACCTCATGTTAGCTTAGTGTAGGTTAGCATAACTGGAGCCTCATTACTCATGTATGCTCATGCTGTGCTGTGTTTGGGCAACAGATTGAAGAGTGTTAAAAGTTTGGCAGGCTCCTCATCTTGGGACTAGGTGTTTGCTTGTTAGCCTGCCAGTTAAGTAAATCCTCTTTGGTTCAATTTGCAGTAACGCAAATTAAAAACAGGGTTGCTAATTGCTAGCTGACAAAATATGCAGACTGATGGGCAGTTGTTTCACCTCCCACTCAAACCTTCCAGTGACAGCTGAGCAGTGAGGAAAGCATAGTGTTCTGACAAGCCACCTGTTTGGAGTGTTTTCAAATGAGACAGGGAACAGAACTCTGCCTAATGGTCTGGCCTCGTGATTCCACCGCCGTCTGAGACAAACTGACAGTAACATGCACACAAACATATGGGCTTTTTAATTCCAGGATGTCAATCATGGAGCAAACCAGCAGTCCCGTGGAACCTTTTCCGCAGCGGTACACAGAACTGGAATTCTCATGGGATTTAAAGTTATAGCTATCATTCCATTTAGAGAGTACTTCAAAGCTTTGCACAGAAATGTGCTTACGAGTTGAGTTTGCTGCACCTGATCCATTCTCTGCCTGAGGTATAATTGCAGTTTCTCTGCCTTCAACTCCCACGTCAGTTTAGAGTATCTGTGGCTTAGCGCCATGGCAACGGGAGATGTCATTCTTGTCTCTGGATGGCACTTGTCCCGTCCCCCCCACGTCCCCCCGTCCCCCCCCGACTCGTACACCTTGAAACTTTGACACGTCAATCAGGGACGGCGCATCACTGTGAACCACAGCCCACTACCGAGTGGGGAAGTGGAGGCAGTAGTCTGGATCTGATTGGGTGTTTGTGTACGTGTGTGTGTGTGTGTGTTTGTATATATGTGCGAGTGTGTTTGCGTATGTGTGTGGTTGATGTGTGCAAAGGTGTGTGCGTACCTGGAGAAGGGGGCGTTAGAGTGGGCTGCAAGTGTATGCTTTGGGTCGGTCAAGCGACACTAACCTAGATGAGAGGTCACTCAAAGACTATACTTGTGTGGATATGTGTGCGTGTCTGTGTGTGTGTGTGTGTGTGTGTGTGTGTGTGTGTGTGTGTTAATTTCTGCGTGTACCATTTGCTTTACAGGAGTGTACCAACGATTGCTGCAATGCTAACAACTGCACTCTGAAGCAGGAGGCTCAGTGTGCCCATGGGGTCTGCTGTGAGGATTGTAGAGTAAGAACACACTAAATTACGTAAACACACACACACACACACACACACACACACACACACACACATACACATACACTTCTGTGAGTAGACGTCTTCATCTAATTTGCAGGAATACAGTTTAATCAATTAACATTTTCCCGAAAGGTTTTACCTGCCTACACTTTATGATTTCTTAACACACAAGTGTAAAGTAAAAGTATTAAAATCTTAATTCCAACTCGGAGCACTCACAACCCTTCCTCACCCAATGTCCCCCCCGTAATCCCCTCTTGGTTTGTCCTTCTCTCTACCAGTTGAAGCAGGCAGGCACCATGTGCCGGGGCCCGGCGGGGGCGTGCGACCTGCCGGAGTACTGCACGGGTGGCTCTCCCTACTGCCCCGCCAACGTCTACCTCCTGGACGGCACCTCCTGCCAGTACGGACTGGCCTACTGCTACAACGGCATGTGCCTCACCCACGAACAGCAGTGTCTGCAGCTGTGGGGCTACGGTATGCAGACCGCCTGCTGTGCTCCCCGTTGTGTGCCCTAAGATCTGCATGTAGACAAAGAGGCGTGAAAGAGTGCTTTCACAGACAAAGACACATCATTTTTATTTGACCATTTCTACTCGAAAGGTTAATTCATTCTGTGGACAGCCGCATAGGTCCAGGTAACCTAATGATCTGCAATATAATTATTACACTCTTGCTTATTTATTTTTCTCCTCTTTTCTCTGTGTCTCTGACGGACCTCTCTCACCTCTGTCTTCTGCACAACGACCTAGTTTGAAGAGGGAGTTAATCAGTCGGCCAGCCCGGCCAGCAGTGCTCCTGTCCCTTCGATTAGCATTACGCTGACCACCTTTCAACCTCATTAGCATAATTAGCGACGAAAATGTCAAGCCTTAGTACATATTAGCATAGCACTGATCTAACCCCCGCTGACAGCTTCAGCTGCACCAGAGGAACCTTTTACCAGAAGGCATCACTCAAAGCTTTAAGGCCTGAAAAAAAAAACAAATATCGAAGTGGCGTTCTGTTAGCTGAGTCAAAATACACCTTGTAGGCTCGTCCCTGAATGCCAACTTGCTGTCAAGGTTGCATTCAAAATTGCTTTTTAACCGTTTGGTTTTGAAGAGGTTCCAAAATCTGTTTTGACAAACAAGCCCTCAGGACAAACTGACCAGATTCCAATACAGGCTTTTTCAATGCAGAGGTGGAATTGACTTGGTACATCCATTCCGTTTTCATTTTGGTCTGTTGTATTCTTTTTTTCATATGCCTGTACCGTTACCATGGTAACTATCGCTTATAGATTCGGCTTATTGCGCTCACAGGTGCTCGTCCAGCCCACGATGCTTGCTTTGAGGACGTCAACGCCGCAGGAAATGCCTTTGGGAACTGTGGAAAAGATGGACAGGGCAACTATATGAAGTGTGAGAAAAGGTGAGGAGGAGCGGTGTGCTTACCTGCAGATAGCACACTGTAGTAGCTCTAGCTTCTACATTACCCTGACTCATTGCTGTTATGTAGTAAGGGAAATGGAGTTTTATGCCTGAAATCGACTTTGAAAAGCATCAGGAATGCCTTGGCAACTTTCTTTCTGGGGCCCTGATGGTTTACCTTGGAAAAATCTTCACATTTGTCACAAGGTCCCTGATGTTAATCTCTCACGTAGAATTACTTTACAAATGAACGTTTAGCAGGGCTCCTTTGGGCAAACACACTTCAATTGAGTCCAACATGTTCTCTATGTTAAGAACCCTAATGCACACTCACCCTCACACATCCTTCAGTGTACTATAAACACGCCTCTTCAACACAGTTTCCATGGCGTCGTGCCAGAGCTAATTAAAGGCGCCAAGTGAGTGGCTTAGCTATGCAAATGAGCGAGTCGAACGTCTGACTCGTATGCACAGAATACGCCTCAGTTCAAATCCATTACCGGCTCCCCCAGGAAGATGTAGAGCATGTACTGGCCGACACTAGTGAGAGGCGCTGATCTGACGAGATAGCAGGTCAAGGACCGCACCATTTCAATATGTAGGCTTATAAGCCCTACATAGAAGTACATTCCCAACTTGCTTATGGAATCGTAATTCTTATACTCTATTTATCTATGTGTGTGTGTGTGTGTGTGTGTGTGTGTGTGTGTGTGTGTGTGTGTGTGTGTGTGTGTGTGTGTGTGTGTGTGTGTGTGTGTGTGGATGCGATGGGCTCGCGTAGCGATGCCAAGTGCGGCAAGATCCAGTGCCACAGCGCGGCCAAGAAGCCCAAGGGGACCAACGCGGTGTCCATCGACACCACCATCCGCACGGACGGCATGGAGGTGAAGTGCCGGGGCACCTACGTCTACACCACCCAGGATGGACAGGGGGACCTGCCTGACCCCGGCCTGGTCATGACCGGCACCAAGTGTGGAGAGGGCAAGGTGGGCCACGGAACCAGGCAGTGGGTTCAGCCACGGGCAACACTGTTATCTCCGTAGCTTAAGGGGTTTGCGTTTAGGATTCCATCACAAAGTGGGTACGGGTAGGATAGAAAGAGGTTCTTCAGATTGGTGAGGAGGCCTTTCTCTGTACGCGTGCGTGCAGGATGACACACACATATGCACTCACAAAGGCAGTGCAGGCTGGTCGTGCTGTGAAGCTTTGTGTCAGTTGGACTGCATAGCAGTGATTCACCTCGAGCGCGCTCGGATTTCTAAAGAGGATTAAAGAGCATTTCTTAGGTATAGAGTTATATAAATAGACATGGATTATTATTATTATTTTTATTATGCTCCTTTTTTCAAATTGAATTTTATTTAATGTAGGTAATGTTGGCCAAGGTAATTAGTGTTTGTTACAAGGCATACACTTGCCACTGTTTCTGTTTTTACGTTTACTTTGGTGTATTTATTTCCATTTACAAACCCTCACACAAACACACACGCACACACACACACATTCTAACACCCGGCTCAATGCAGCAGAGCAAAATTACTGCTAGATTTGCCAGATGGCAAAATAAATAATATTATATAATATATCACACCTTTGCAAATGCACACCTTCATTCATATACACAACCACAAAAGCATAGTTTTACGCTATAGCTTCCTTAGCTGTCTCCATGTGTATGCCTGTGTGTGTACTACTCTGTTTGTGACCAAGGGTGTGTGATTGTGATGTTTGTGTTGCCCCAGGTGTGCCGAGACCGTCGCTGTCAGAATGCCTCTTTTACTGAGCTGGAGACCTGTATCACTCGCTGTTACGGCCATGGGGTATGAGAGCAGACACACACACACACACACACGTTCCAGATCTCGCTAATAAACGCACGCACACACACTCTCATTAAAAAACGGCTATCTTAACCGGGCCGGCACGACACCCTAATCTTATTGTCACACTGTGTCCTTGGGCAAAGGCAGAGCTGTCTGCCTTGTCACCTGGGCTCTTGTAAAAGAAGAAAAATAGATGGCCGCGCTCGCAACAAGCGGTACTGAAGTGGCTGTCTCTTTATTGGCGGACTGCCACCTAGCCAAAGGGAGATTGGAAGCCATCAGAGATGTGCTCATTGGACGGTAAACCAGGCTGGTGGCATTGAGCTGCTCTTTAACTACCTGTTACTATAAGAGTGAAATTGGGGTCTGGATTGAGGTTATCCAACAGTACTTTTAGACCGGAGCCCTTGAATGAATGGAGAGTCAACGTGAAGTTGAATCCGCTCAGCCTCTCTGTTCATGGGAGGGCAATCTTGTCTGATTTATTTTCCATTATTCATGATATTGGGGGGAGGGGGGTCACCTCCTTAATGATATGTTAAAGCGAGTTTATGATTAGATTATTTATTGTCTTATTGTCTTTAGACCTTTTATTAAAATGAAACGGTATATCAGAATATCTATCTCTTTTGTTGTAAATGAATGTATGAAAAATATACCAAACAATTATGCGTATTATATTATACTAAACTTATCACCCCTACTTGGACGAACAATGCACGGCAAGAATCCAAACGACAGGGTGGACCTTTAAGCTCTTTCCTCGTAGGCGAGAGCATCTTGTCCTCCGTCCTCTGGAACTTGTAATACCATGTAGCACATGAAGTTTTTCTTCTGCTTTGTAAAAATGTCCCCCTTCCATCAAATCTGTATGTTTGTGAGGCTTTTGCTCTGTTTGACTTATTTTGGGTTTGTTATGACCGACAGGGCAGGTCCTCCCGGCATGGCTTAAACCTAACACCGGGCTAAAAACACTAGGTTGTTTTTGCAATCTAAACCCATGTTGGAGTAAGCATTCCTGACGCTTGCCAAGCCCAGACAGTAATTTCACACCTCTAACTCTTACATTAAAGCTGGCCTGTAGGTCAGCCATCTTGGACTGCTGGCTGCTGTGTTTGCCGTGACTAGGGCCAAGGGGCAGCCATTAGCAAGGCAATGGCAACGGGTGATGGGTTTAAATCTTCTCTGCTAACCTGCTGAGCCGGGAGACAAACAGCAGCTACTTGCTCCCCCCTTTCTTTTTAATCCCACTTTCCCTGCTCCTTCGTTACACTGGTTAAGAGTCTCCGTCTGTCCTCGCTTTTGTTTGCTCCTTCGCTCCGAAAGGCCAGCGAAATGGAAATGGCTCTGAGGTGGGATTATTGACACCAAAAATGTATTCTCTCCCACACCCCCCACACTTTTTTTGCATAACATTATGTTCATATTAGACCCCAGGTGTGGGAAAGCTGTGGATGTAAACAAACAAATGTAAAACGTTTGAAGCTCCATTGAAATAGGGCCCTGAGCCTAGTGTTTTGCATCTTTAAATCTGCCATGGAGTTTCCCATTTTGGGTATGGATATGGACGAAAATTAAACGGAAAATGACTTTAAGTTGCCAGTTATGTGAGAAGTACATCAGTCTAAACAAAAGACAAAGCTTTGAGAAATGAGAAACAGTAAACGGCAGATAGGCATGCTAATCACCGATATGATAATTATGCCTCAATGCAATTCAAGTACGCAGCTATTTTCTTCGTCATTTGTGAGGAGGAAATTATGAGACAAGACGTCTGGAGATATCAATCAAGGGAAATTCAAATCTCCGGAAAGCTGTTTTCATGCACATACCAAACAAGTCAATACGCAGCGTTAGATGGATAAATACCAGAAACTGAATTAGAAAATATTTGAGTTTTTCCTAAATAACTCGTTCCCATCAAAATGTTTTTGAAATGCCAGTTTTTGTGAAACGTCTCTCAGTCACAATGCAGTCTCAATATTATTCCATAGCAACAAGTTGTGTGTGTGTGTGTGTGTGTGTGTGTGTGTGTGTGTGTGTGTGTGTGTGTGTGTGTGTCTGTGGATGTGGATGTGTATGTATCTGTGTGTGTGTTTGTGTGTGATTGTGTGGGCGCACATGTTTTCCACAGGTGTGCAACAGCAACGGGAACTGCCACTGTAACCGCGGGTGGACGCCCCCGTTCTGTGAGAAGCCAGGCCTGGGGGGCAGCGTAGACAGTGGACCTGTCCAGTACGACAGTGAGTTGACCTTCACGCATATACGCACACACACACACACACACACACACACACACACAAACACGCACACACACGACTCCTCCTTTTAAATAGCTCTGTACCTTTCACGCACACACCATCTCCCTAACATTTTGCGGTGGTCCCCAGGTCAGGTTGGCTTAGTGGTGGGCCTCCTGCTGGTCTTCCTGCTGCTCCTCCCGACGGCCCTCACCATCTTCTACTGCCTCAAGGTCAAGAAGTCCTACTACCACCGCTGGCTCTCTCAGAGGGAGAAGATCAACAAAGCCAGCAGGTAACTGTCGCCACACGCATCCGCTGACATTGTCTCCCCATCCCTGTCCCATCACATACTGGTGCTTTTTCTGACCATGTTGTATGTCTAATAAAGGTAATGAATAGGAGACATGAGCTCATGGTAAATATGACAGTAATTCCATCATACTAATGGTTGATCCTTAGAAGAAAGGGTTTGGGGAAAGGGTACAGGGAGTGAAATGGGTACATTAAGGAAAAGATAGCGGGGCAGACATAGGTAGGACAGAAAGGAGTCAAGGAAGGAGTACGTTTTGGTGAAAGAAGGACCGAGCGGACGACACGGAAAATAAACAAAAAACATAAAGGACAGACGAGTTGTAACGGTGTCCTGGTCCTTTACAGTGGAGGAGATTTTATTTCTAGGGACTCTCCATCGTCACCTGGACAGGCAGAGAAGTACCCGGCTCAGCAGCACACCTTTACAAGCCCCGAGACAAATGGCTGTCCCCTCATAAAAGCCTTAATGCAGAGATCTGTATACCGTACACAGACCGATAAGGGCTGCCGTATCCCATGATGAGTGTTTGCCAGGGAAAGCTGAAGACACCTGGTTGGTTTAGGTTTACGTGAAAATGGCAGGGGGTACTTGTATTCTACTTAGGTAGTGATTTGGGGAACGCCCGTGACGCACTCAATGAAGCCAGAGGCGGGGTTAATCAGCGACATGGCTTCCCCTTCCAGCCAAGAGCGAGGGAGAGTGACGGGCAGGACATCTGAAGGAATAGCTAACGATATGGAAAATTGGGCTGGCTATGACGATTAAAAAGCTCTTAGGCAAACCAGCTGCAGTGCAGGGTTCCTGCCATCTAATTCCTTTCTGTTCTGCCGCCAATAGTTTGGGTTCGTTTGCAGTTCAATAATGTGGAGGGAATGTTGAGTTGACAAGCGACCATTCCGTGCTATAAATGTATTTATTTGAACAGTTTTCTTAGTGTGCATACTGTGTTTTGTGTGTGAGCGTGTGTGTATGCGCGCGCTTGTGTGCATGTAAGCATATGTTTGAGCCCCAGAAGACACTCTCTAAACAGATGTTGTGGAACTACACTTTGTTTGAAGTGTAAGGGCATGACAAGGTCTCCGGAAACGATTTTCTCACATACAGTTTTCTGTGTGAGCCTGTAGTTGCTTCTTGACCTTCCTTGTCCATCTAATCAGGCTAGTTTAAGAAACTTTATGTTGCCTTTAAACCATCTGCCACAGCCCAATCTTTTCCAGACTGCGCACCGGAGCTTGCCAACTCAATAAAAGAGAAGACTGAAAAGACGGCCTTCGACTTAGCTGACATCCTAACCCTGTCTGTCTCGTACTCATCCAAAGCCCAAACTGTCTGTTTAGTTGTGTGTGTTTTTTTTGCATTCAACTTGATGTCTGTTCAGACTTGAGGGCTCCATGGACAAAGGGAAGAATGGTCATCTGAACCCCGCCTTTCACCTGAAGGTGGTCGGCCCCGTCAACAAACCCAGCGTCCATAAGGGGGTGAGTGTGCCGATGCAGCTTCTTAACGCAGCTGTGTCCTCTCCAGTGGCCTCGGCCTCCTTTGTTGAATGTTATCCTTGCGTTTGAGCGGATAAAAAGCCACGATTACCACAGATGGGGTTCGGCTGTACGGCTTATTTCTCTTTCCACTGAAAAGTATGTGATAGCAGTGTCGCTGCTGACTGCACTTTGCAGCTGTCCTTCATCTGCATATTGTGTATAAAAGTGTTGTTGTCTCTCCTTTGAACTCTTCTCCAGCTTCCTCATACCAGCAAGGAGCTGCTGCCGTTAAGACCAGGCCCTACCCCCAACGGCACCCAGCCCGTTAACATCGTTCGCCCGCTGAGACCCGCCCCCTCGCCGCATATCACGTCGCGGGACATCAAGGTGGTCCGACCCCCCCTGCCAGTCAGCAAGCCCCCCACCGCCCCTCCTCCTAAGTCCCCGGCCCACCCACAGAAGCTCATCCCGCCGAAGAAGCCGCTACCCCTCAACCCCACACGCTCACCACTGGTAAGGACATTCAATTTGCTCCATTTATTCACATGAGAAGCTATAGAGCTCCAGTCTGGAGTTTGGCGTTCACAGTCCTTTCTTATCTGTAGGATTTATAGCCGTGTCTCTTTGTGGCCACTCAGCAACCGATCGAGCGATATATGAGATAGCCTGGCGCATGTTGTTTTCCCTCTTATTTTTATATTGTTTTTCCATCGATATTTACCCCTAAAATGATCGTGTTTTCTTTTTCACAAGTTGTAAAATGCTTTTGAATAGCCTTGACTTTGAATGTTCTATTACATTTAGGCTTGGTCTAAATGAATTACTCAAGTGGATGTGGTGATAGCACAGCACCTTGGAGCTGAAGTGAAGTGGGCTGGCGTCAGAGTAATGAAATACCCCACCGTGAAGCCAGACAAAAAATACAAGTCTGTTCCGGGATTAAAAGCAGTTTGAGTTGTAACAGGAGACAACAACACGTTTTATAAAGGGAGGAAGATGGATTGGCTGTATACCTGCTGTATTATTGAGTGTCTCTGTGATGCCAGGCCGTCAGCTAAGGTGTTCCAGCTTTAATCCCATTTTTGGGAAAGGTTCTACTAGCGTTGCACCATTTTGAATCGGTTTTCTTTCTCTCTCTATATATAGTTTTTGGCTCCTCTTTAACCATCTCTCTCTCTTCTTTTTCTTTTCTTCCTCTTGTTCTCTCCATCTCTCTCTAGTTGGTGTCAGAGCTGCAGCCCAGGCACTCCTCCTCCCCTCCTCAGAGGCCCCTCCCACTCAGCCCGGCCCGGGGGGTCCTCCCCATCAGCCCGGCTCGGTGGGTCCCACCCGTTAGCCCCGGACGAGGTTTGCCCCCCAAACCCTCCAACGGCCTGCTAGTCATGATGCCCCCTGCCGTCGCTCCCAAATTAATGGGCAAAGTCACAGCTATTCCCCCTCACAGAGCACTCAGGTGGGTTGGCACACATACGTAGGCACATACCTTCATAAATCCTACATCTATTTTGGGTTTCCAGTTCAACTCTCCCTTCTTAATATGCACCCAGAGTGGGAAAAACAACAGGAGAAAGGAACTCATCCAGTTTGTCTGGGATAAATAGTTCTATGGCTAAAAGGATAGTGGGTATTTACATTTACATGGCTTGTGGTTGTCTGGAGGACTTTTGTACTAGGTCAAAACATGCTGTATTTTCCCACTACCAAATTACTGCACAGCAATGGTTCCTGTTCTGGCTCCAAATTGACCCTAGAGAGAATATTAGTCTAGCAGATACAATCTAAAATAACCATTACGAGAAAGGCCCTGCTCATAAAAGTAGCTATTGTTCATGTATTTATTTATTTTTTGCCCGACCCTTTTTCCAAACAACATTCTAACTCTTATTGAATGGCTATTTTATTACTTTCCCATAAAAAAGAAAAGGGGCCGTGTTGCTGAGGAATATTACTCCCCTATCTCTGTCCATCTCACTCTGCCTTCGCTCCGGCTGGCGAGGCTGTCACGGAGGGGCGGGTGTTGGGGAGCATAGACAGAGAGAGATAAGCACTCATAGCAGGTAGAGGTGTAGAAGCCACAGCTTGCATTGTCAAGCACAGAACTGAACTCTTTGCAGACAATCATTTTTCTCACTTTTCATCTGACAAGCGTGCCATGATGAGCTGTCTCCATTTGATTTCTTACCCGCCTTTTGTTTTCCATTGCCATCCATGAACATGGCCGCCCCACACCTTCAGGTTACTGTTGTGAAGCTTTTATAGGTGGGCTGTTTCGTAGCAGAGTGGTCTCAAACAGCTCCCACAGCGGGGGTAAATTTAGATCCCCATCGATTCTCGATTCAACATCCCCCTGCTTGTGTTCTTTTTCAGTTCGGCCAGACAAAAAAAAAGGGGGGAACAAAAAAATGTATAAAAAGAGAACAAGAGCTTTTATACATCTAAGAGTTTAGACGACAAAGCACAGCGGGTAACTGTTAAAACCACGACTTACTTTGTTCTCTTTTCCCCTTTTCGCTCTCACAGACCGGTCCCAGGAGCGAAACCAAACACAGCCTCGCCGCCTTTCAGAAAATGACCTTGGGAGTTGGGGGAGCAGCAGTCAGCCTATTTGCACTAAAGAGACCTGGACGGTGGTGGGGAGGAGGGGGGAGGGTGTCAAGGTAGAGCTGTCAGACCCCTCTGAGGAGGATAGAGAGGTTGAAACAGATGCAATTAGAAGAGAGACAAGGTCCGGCCCTGTCCAGCTTGAATGCAAAGCCCAACCTCGACCCCCCAGCGTAAGGTGCGATTACAAAGACGCGGTTTTGCACTCGCAGACTGAGACAAAAGGAAAGTGCTGGGCGAGGTCACGTTGCCAAAATCTTGACTTGTTTTTGTTTTGTTACTGTTTCGTCAATTTGTTTACGTATCCTATGTATAAAGCGCTAGCCTTTTCTAATTATTTGTTGTTTGTTAACAGTCTTTTCATGTTTATGGTTTGTGTTATGTGCCAAAGAAGTGTTTGTGAACCTGGGGTGTGTTCTGAATGTTGGATATAAAAGGCATGTGGGTTTTTTTGTACAGAGACTGTATGTTCAATCTGTTTGGGAAGTTTTTTAATTAATTTAAACACAGTAACAGATAGACATTGGCAACAAATGGTTTACATCACACTCATTAGTTCCACAAAAGACGACCTTGTCTTCAACAATGTTTACATTGCAGAGTGCTTGATCAACACTTGTAACATCCTGAAGACACCCCTGGTGGTTAGCATATTATTTTGAATGTCTCTTGCTGTGTCTATGAATTTTGAATTGTTACATAAAACATTTTTACAAAATTGACTTTGACTCAAGGTATGTTTAGAAATCTACACAGTCAAAATATTCAAATGTTAAATAAGGTCATGGGCAGTGGTGCCAAATATTATTTATAAACCAAAATATTGTTATCAAAATTGAGTCGTATTCAAGTCACGTCTATTACCATAATCCATCTTAAATATGAGAAAGCAGTTTAATGCCACCTTTTTTAACACTTTATATTTGACCGACACTCCTATGAGCCAAACTACTTAAGAAATGTCACATAATATTTTAAAGATATTCTCCTAGATAGAACAATGCCTTTTGAAAGCAATATCAGGTTTTCTTTAAGTATTTCATATACTTGGATAGATGAGCTGGAAAAAAGGCAACACATCCTCTTGAATATTTTAAGTTGTTTCATGTTCTGGTTGCCACAGGGATGAATAACTCAGCACATTGTCCAAAGACCAGCATTCAGCGAACATATTAACCCACAGCAACGGTTGTTACTGTACCTTAACAATGTTTCCTGAGCACAATCTACTGTGTCACATGAAAACAATCCAGTTTTTCCTTTTGGAAATGTTTTGGACATGCTAAAAGTATTTCTCTAATGGAAAGGGAGTTGGCGCTTTTCAATGACAGAACAAATCCTGGCACTGACGCCGGCATTATCAGTCAACACTGATACACTTCTACATGAGCGCAATGGGGAATCAGAAGCATAAACGTATGGTGACACCGGCACTGCCCTAACAATAAAGACAGGAATAGGGGAATGCTCTTTCAAGACAAATCGTTCATATGTCTCTGCCAGACATGGCTTGAAGGTGACATCATAGAAGGGTCAAACCTGACAACCTTTGCATTTTTTTACTGTCAGAACAACAAAATCGGTGAGATGGTCCCATGATATTGATCTCCCTGTGACATTTTTATAGTTACCTTGACGATATCTTAGTGACAGACTGTGGTGTGTATGTATTTGTGTGTATGTGTGTTGTTTGTGCGATGAGTTGTACTGTATACACCAGACAGTTTTACTCCCAACATAGTCCTGGTCCACTATCCTACTCTGATGGAATCAGGCCTGTTGGAAATGAGATATCTACAAGCACGGCACCTTTATCTTAAGGGACTAATGTATTAGGAGAGTCCGTGCTTCGAGTGGAAGCGGTATCGGACAGCGGGAGGAATGGTCTCTTCTGGAGATATATCGATGCAGACATTTTTCAAGCCCATTACCAAAAGTCTCGGCACCCAAACAACCCCGTGGGGGTGGATTCCGCGACAGGCGGCTGACGTGATCCAAATGAAATGAGCTTGGTTTTTCCAGGGACGCCGTCTATAAATCAACAGCTAGCACCTCCACAGAGGCCTGCATGAGGTGTATTAATACGCTAATGTCTTCCCTCAAGCTGTCTCTACTTGTGACACACACACACACACACACACACAAACAAACTGGGCAGAGGGAGTTATTGAGGATTGTGTTGTAGGCTATATATGATAGAGCTTGCTTCTCCTCAGGCATGGTTGTCTCCTGGTTCGTCTCCGGCTCTGACAACTTTAAGAAGTTATCAAGTGGAATTTATTCAGGGTCCCACCAAGTGGCATTTGAACCAAATGTTTTGACATTGTTCAATAAACATTTTTCTCAATTGTTTTTCAATAAAACACTACTTAATTTTCTCTCATCCCATCCCCATCCAGGATAATGAAATCAAAGGAAGAGATGATGGGATGATGCCACCAAGATCTCACATCTTCATTCCATGAAGTTTCATTCAAACCAAACCGAAGTACGAAGGACGTGTAATCGTCCTGACCCTATTTAGTTGCAAATTACAGAAAGTCACTCTATCATAAAATCTGTGCCGTTCTTCGCATCCTTGCCAAACTGCAGGATACAGCTAACAGATATCAGCTATGAATTTAATAGGTGAGAACTTCTTGACACTTGACATTGTGTGACGCAAGTATGGAGGGTGGAAAGTGACATATTAATAGGCCTAAATGTTTAATTAAAGCCATCAACAAATACATAGGCTAAGGTAATATTTATGTTTTAATTGATGGATTTAATGAAACATTAATTGATCGATGTCACTTTCCATCCTTGATGCAAGTGCCAATGGAAAATTCACGCATGCTTGCTCTACGCGCGCACTAGCTAAACTAGCTAAAGTTCCTCGTTGGCCAATTTTTTTGACTGTCAGCATTGCAAATGAAAGCCAAGCTTTGTTACATAGATCTGTGACCTATTTTTCAAGAGACGCATGCTGTACCTCCCTTACAGTTATTTTTGCCAAGACAATGGTTGTTAATCATTATCAAGCTAAACAGCTAATGCACAACAAGTTTGTGGTGATCCTTGGTGGTTCAGGTAAGAAACACTAGTCTATGGTCACAACAGTAGCAGTGGCGCGCAGATGGATAGAGGCTGTGCCATTCTGTATCAATTAATTTCCTTAGTATATTTGCATGATTGAATTCCACAATATACGTAGCTGAAACAACACAATGGTACAATATGTTTAATGTCTTTGCAGTGCAGCGCTCGATGTATAAAGACCTGGTTTTACTGTTTCAGAAGGAGAAGTACTTGAGTATTTCTCATCTAAAGACAAAGGTATGGTTTCACATCAGCCATATTAAAAAAATACTATGGAAGTCATTAGTCTGAGCTCTGAAGAAGCACCCCTGTACTGTAAACTAGAGGGAAGGTTTTGCTAAGATTATGTTTGTGTCAGTAGGTATATTATTTAGTTTGTAGGCCTTATTGTTTTAACGAACAGCTTATGTGACTGTTTGATGGGGTCACTTTCATAATTGCTTGTGTAAATGATAATGGTGATTTATATACATTACATTTATATATATTTACTGTGTAGGCCTATATTTTTTGTAGTGTGCAATGCAGGCTCAATAGGTGCATATTACATGAGTGACGTTTAGTAGCGTATATTGAGGACAATTTAACAGACAGGTTTGGGGTTCGATGAATCAATGTGTCTACACTGTTAAGCTGCTCTGTCTCTTTCTGCTGTCTTTTAGGGAGAGTTGTCCTTTGAGCAGGACTGCCTGGTAGAGGGGGGCCTCCATGGCCCCATGACCAATGGCACAGAGTACCGAGAGGTGCGACAGTTCCGCACTGACCACCACCTCGTGCGCTTCTACTTCCTGACCCGCTTGTACTCGCCTTACATGGAGAGTGTCCAGCAGGACTTCCGTCATGGGTTGAAGCCCGATGTCATCCTCATCAACTCCTGTATCTGGGATGTCTCCAGGTTATAAGTCCAACTGTTTTACTGTCTGTTTTCTTCTCTTCTACTTTATTTGTATGTGGACCACTACATTTTTGTCTGTTTAAAAGTTTGCAGCATAATTTCCCACATCTTTAAATAATACGTATCTCTTGTAAAAAAGTGTCTGCCAGGTATTTTGACAATGAACTTAGTTACAGTTTGGACGTGATAAAAATCAAAGACATATTGGCCGGCTCACTTGAGTGCATGTGCTGCCGTTGCAGATCTCTTTTTATCCCCAACCGCTTCTCCATTTGTATTGGATTTGATTAAAGTTCAGTCTTGTTCAGGCTTACTCAGAGGAAGAGGGAGATGGGTGTGTGATTAATTATGTACGGAGACTGAACGGAATCACTCAAGCAGATGCCGCTGGGCCCTCTATCCCTGCAAAAAGTCAGCAACCGTGGTGATTCGGGGATCGAGGAGAAATCACATAACGTTCCTACCTTACGCTGCATGAACTAATTTCCGCTCCAGAAAACTCCATGTTTTCTGATAAAAAAAATATTGTAGCTTCTACGAGGTCGGGCTGGTGGAAAGTAAATATTTACAGGATTGAACATCAAAACATTGTCCAATAATTTCCCTTATAATATCTTTATTGTACTTTTTTTGTGAGAGACACTTTCTCTTTCAGGTTTAAGCGCTGCTGGGTTCCAGAGTACAGGGAGAACCTCCACAAGGTTTTCGAGCAGATTCATTCCGCCGTCACCCCAAACTGTCTCAACTGTGGAACATGGCCGTGCCTCTGGGCCAGAAGATATCAGGGGGCTTCCTCGTTCCTGAAGTGAGCCATCTTTCCTCAGACCAGTATCTTAACTCTTTACATAATAACTTGATTAGTGTTAGTCCAGTCACACAATAGTTGTGGTCTGTGTAGAGATTTTCCAGGGGGTTGTAGTGTGTTCCTTCATTGGGCAAAGCTTCTTTATATCTCACATTTACTGTTCTACACATCACTGATTGTTTTTAGATCGTAAGGGGGGGGGGGGGGGTAAAGATGAAACTTGCCAGGAATACTTAAAAGAAAAGTTACTACACTGCCACATCCACGCTGCCCTTACACATCTTGATTCATGGTTTTCGTGGCCATGGGTACTGACAGATCGCCCACATGGGTCCGACGCTGCGCAACGACGTGATCGAGGCCAACTTCTACAGCGCCAAGCTGGCCAACGCCTACGGCCTGGACGTGCTGGACCTTCACTTCCAATTCCGCCTCCAGCTGGAGCACCGCCTGGGGGACGGCATCCACCGGGACGCCCTGGCCCACCGCCGCATCACCACCCTGGTGCTGCAGCACGTGGCCCAGGCCTGGGGAGTGAACCTGCGCGCTCCCAAGCCTGCTGCCGCACGGTGCTACACCGACGGGGGCACCTGTTACAGTGCCGGCTGTAAGTGTTGTGAGGTGGACAGTGATACATTTTGAGCTTGTGAAGAGGTGTCGTATTTCAGTTTGCCGCGTTGCTTTTTCATTCAGTATCACAGTCGGATCAGTGTTGCACACAATACATCGGGGAGTCACAGCTTTTTGCTGGACCACCTCAAAGTTTTCGTCAAAACCCAGATACAGTATATATTGCGTTATGTTTTGATATGACCCTAACCACCTCCACGAAATTACAGAGGAGACTCCCAGGTGTATGTTGGCGAATGTTGTCCTGGTGAATACAACCCCAATACCATAGGTAAACCCTTTAATTTGCCTCTTTCAAGTCTCTATATATCCATTTAATAAGGTAAATGTATAATGCCCCCCACCCCCTCATTTGATATTGTGCTTCATCAGTAGCACCACGGGAGTTCCACAGAGTGCCTCTGGCAGAGCGGCAGCAGCACTATCAGAGACCAGGCTGGCAGGACAGACCTTCATGTCCAGGTTCATGCAGGGTGAAATTGTACTGCCGTCGTGATGGCCTGTGTGTGTGTGGTTTTATTTCAAAGTCTTTGTTCTCCACCTGGAACACTGGTATTATGCCAGGGCCTCGAGCAGGTGACGGAGATTTTCCAGGCAGTTTGAGTGTGTTTTAAGGGCCATGATTGAGGCCCCCTGCTAGTATGAAGGAAGTGTATAGATCGCCTCATTCAAATGAACCCATAGTGCCGAGGTAAAGAAACTCAGCCATGCCTTTAGTACAAAGCTTTGAGAGCTGTAGAATGAAGTGTGTCCGCCCATACTCTTATCGCAGAGGGTAAAGGTTCACCACAAGCATACCCGAGATGTTCTTTAAACCTCCATTAGTTAGCCCTCGACCAAGCAAGTTTTTTCCTTTAACAATAGAACTCCACATTTAAATGGCAGAAGCCTTTTTTGAATAATTGAAATTCAAGTCACCTATCTGTAAACCCTGTTCAGCTGTAAACCCCCCCCCCGCATCTCCACTCACAATCACAAATGTCTGCAAACCAGGAGCCCCGGTGATTGCGTCAGCCCAGTAATCACCCCTCATTCAGGGAAGAGTCTGCACCTGTGTGGTGTGCTGGCAGGGCCGCCTGATTAACAATGACTTACTAATAGGAGCTTATAGAAAAGCCCAAAGCGTTAATCAGCGGCACCGTGACGGTGGAGGAACGACCGCTTCAGCCGATTTTGTGTCCCTGTAATGACCCAGACATTGATTGATTGCCATTGAGAAAGTGAGCCAAAAACAACTGTATTGTTTCTGAAAGTGTGAGGTGCTCTTTATACCCCATTAACCCATTGTTGTGTTTTATTTTTTTTAACAGGGCCATATGAGATCCCTGGCTGTGGAGAGTTCTCAGGTGGTGAAGCATTCCAGCACACCTATCCAACAGGACAAATAGTACCAGCTTAAGAAACATTTGCCTGTGTGGTAGAACTTAACAAAAAATACCAGTCAAATGGTTATCTTCCCACTGATGCACAGAGGTATCCTATACAGTTATTTTGTTGACCCTTTTTCTTTCTGTTCTGTAGCATACAAAGAGCACACCTTTAGCATGCAACAGGCGAACACCCAAGGTAGGTTGTCCCATCTCGATAGCAAAATCATCTCGGGTACTGTGTACACACTCTGGAGCAGCAGTAAGATCCGGTTTGCCTGGTTACATACAGTATGCTCACAACTGTGCCCACCACATTCTGTTCTTTGTAGCGATCGACAGAAGAGAACAGCACCAAGACTCAGGGGAACAACACTGGTTCCAGCCGAGAAAAAATCACTACACAGGTAGATGTATGGAACAACAATAGCATGTCTTGTATTGTACTTTTTTCAAACTAACTCTGCTACCATTTGCCACAGCTCACAAAGAGAACCAAGCACCGAGGCAGGGTGCTAAGGGAACACACTCGTGCGAACGTGCTTCAAAACACAGGTATTGACTGTTTAAGTTTAGTTTGTTTTTACAGAAGACTTCCCAATAAAGACGATTAGATTTTAGTATGTTTTTTTTTTTTGTCTTTGTGGTTGTTTTTTTCTAGGTTTTGGGGGTGGGCTTGCCTACACAAACAGGCCATTCGCTCCATGGCACGCCCATTTCCACTCCAGGGAAGAAAACGTTCATGTGATGGGAAGGCCCCACAAAGTGCCCCTAGAACAGGCATGAGTTTACCCTTACTACCAGCCCCTTTCTCGTGGTTGGTCCTGCTACCATCCCTATCGATGTTGAGAAAGTATCCCAGAGAAATGTCACAAACATGCCATCGTCCAGTTAGTTCTGTATTTTCTACATGTTGGAGTCACAGAGTTCTGGAGTTCTTTTGACTTGACTTCACTTAGATCTTCACTTCGCTTTGCCATTGTTCTTAGAATTTAATCTTTTGGAAAATATAAATAACAAATGATGAAATGATGACTTTCATATCTGAAGAACTAGTTTCTAATCATCAATCAAGTTACTTCAAATCATTCAGATGGTCACTACGTTAATCCAGCAGTGACATCCGCAGGACATGTAGTTATATTACAAGGTCCATGTGCATCTATAGTTGGCTGACTACAGTAGCCTATGTCATTATTGTTGCATGAAAGTTTGTTATGGATTTTTAAAATCTGGAACATTATATATAACCCAATGTACACAAGTCACGATTCTTGAAACTGTTTTATAAAGATTATATTTTTAGTCTCCTCTAACTTGTACAAATAACTAAATAACTAAATAATCACATCAATCTAAGATTGCTCACTGGAGAGTATGGTCTCCTTTTCAATGTCTCAAACCCAGAACCAACGTGAAGCATAGAACCCTTGTTATTTTTTTTCAAACTTATACCCTTAATACGTTCTCGATCAAGCACTCGCTGCACGTCCCTAGGTCTCGACCATGTATCATGCAAGCTAATGAGGCCAGTCCCACAGATATCTGAAATATCCGTCTGTTTCAAGGATGCCCGAGCGTGGAGGTTCATTCCCATCTTCAATTACAGCCGATAAATGTCAGGCGCACTCTCGACTCCCCGCGATGGTTACCGGGACGCTCTCATGGGGGCTTCCGTTAAGACGTGAGTGGAATAAACCCAAACACATCTCCATAGACTGTGTGTGTGTGTGTGTGTTATCAAACAGGATATGATAGGCTTGCAGTCGACAGTCTTGCAATTGAAGCGTGATGGAGCAATTACTGTGATAGTCAATTAGGCTGTGCTGGTAATTGGCTCGTGATTAAAGCCAGAGATGATTAATAAAGTGTAGCTGGCTGTTTAAATGGAGCTGATATGGTAGAAGTGTGATGAAGCAGGGCATGGGCATGTGATGACAACCACTGGTACTCAGCCTCAGAAGACCTCTGTCATGTTGTTGACACTTTGTCAAATTAATGTTAAACCTCACATATATGTATTGTAATAATGCAAATCGGATCTTAAAAATGTTGACTGAAATCATTTTTTATTTTCTAGAGTCAATGTTGCATGCACCGTTACAACACTGATTGGTTTTAAATCATTTACAAATGCGTCCTATTCAAATATAGTACCATTAGGCCAACCATGCAGCCTGAATATTGTAACATGATGCTGAATTTACACATTTCCCAGAAGACAAATAAACAAGACAATGTCATTAACATCTCTTTAAATGGGTGGGGTTGAAAATGAATCACTAAACCTTCTGCCTGTAGAGGCTTTACATACAACATTCTCCTGTTCTGCAGCGAGGCTGCCTTGCTTGTATACATGTATACTTTGTAAGAACTTTGTAATATTTGTAGGAAAGTGCTACACAAATAAATGGTATTATTTTTACTACTTTGACCCCCCAGCTGTTCTATGTGGAAGCACTGGTGAGGTTGTTAGAGGCTGGACCAGAGGGTTCCTGACGCGAAGAGCGTTGTTGTCCAGCCAGTGGGAGTTCCATCAGGGCCTGGACCGTTTGAGCGACCCTGGTGAGGCCCTCACCCTCCAGGATTAGCTGGGAGGAACACAGTTGGTCCTGTATAGGAAAGGAGATTAAACAACTTTTGTATGAAAGATGAGACTTGCAGATGATGAATTTGGAGAATCACCTCCACAAAAAAACATTTTGCATAGCTCGAAACATGCAAAAAATAAAATACACACCACCATGCAGAATCAAAGTGGTAGCAATGCAATGTGTGCATGTGTAATGGTGTGTTGATGTTCTGCATTCTGTATTGGTATCACAAATGCGTCTTATCAGAACTAAATCACCGGACACAATATTGCTTCTTTTTGTCAAACTTAAGTTTTCCGTTTGTGGTTTGTGAAACATTTAAAATGTAATATTTGAAAGGAAAAGGCTGTCCTTGCTGTCCTCTAACAATACGTGCGTTTAGTCTGCCCACATATTTTCACACCTGTAGTTAGTTTGTCATATTAGTCCCTAAATCAGAAAAAAAGCAAACAAACTGCAGGTGTGAAAACATGTCTTTTAGGGAGGGAAAATATTGGTAGCTTAGTATAACAGACCAAAACTTGTCATTGTTAGCTTGTGGGCAGACTAAGCTACCAATATTTTCCCTCATGTCTATTGATTATGCTAAAATGTACTAGTCTTGTACCAGGTCTGCTGCCTAGCTTGGGCCAGGTCAACAGCAGAAAATTCAGATATTCCCAAAGGAGATTATATTGGTGGCAAATAAAATGAATACATAAACAACCATAAATCCAGTTTTAACATGGTGAATACTGCAAACATTTTATTGTCTTCACCTATTGGATAAGAACCAAACCAGTTAGATCCTTTAATTGCTGATGTTTTCTAATCAACTCTCAATCATCCATAATTGATTGAAATCAAAACCGGATGGCTTATCAAGCGAACTCCCATGGGACAGCTGTAATGCCAACAGCATGTTTAAGTAAAATAAATGGTATGAATTTATTTATCCAAGTTGGAAAACGAGGACCATACAGAGAAATAGGTCTTGGTCGTAATTTGGCTTGGAAATCTGTCTCTCATTTTCATGTGTTGCATGATGTGCTGCTGATTGGATATTTTGTACTGGGCCATGCTGAAAATCAGTGCATGCACATTCTCTTATCCCAAAACCACATCCTCCCTCGCCCATTTACTGTGGAGCAAAGCTGTGCTGTGAGGGACTGTGAGGGTGACAAAGCATGGCAACAACGGGGACACCTTATCAAAACACCACAGTCCAATGCTAGGCGCTGCTTTCCTTCCCATTACCTCAGCTTCTCTCCCCAGGGGTACGCGCTTACCTTTTCCAGCTCCCCGCACAGATTACATGTCAGAGATGAACCCGGACTCTGGCGGGCACGGGGGAGTTCAAAGCGCAGGGCACAAAACAGTATAAGCTCTTGGTTGAAAGATAGCAACAAGGTACGAAGAAATTAGGGCCTGACACAAAAAGCAGACAACGTTTAAGCAGACAAGCAAAACTGGCAAAGTCGGTCGAAAGTTCCTTTTTTAATACTTTCTTTTTACAGTGAGAGGAAAAAAAAAAACTTTACATATAGATTTGTATAAACTCATATTTGTCGTCTTATTAAATACACAGATATAAATATTACAAAATACAAGTGTTTCTGTTCTGCTATCATCTTCAAGAAGAATATATTTCAGTCTACACCAGTGAATATGGTTTTTACACCGTTACAAAACATGCAATTTGGTTGAAACATTATTGCAAATTTAATTTCAACATTTCATTCAACAACGGACTATATGAGTAATGAGATTTAAAAAAAAAAATCAACTAGCAGTCAACAAAGCGAGGAAGATCTTTCTTTTCTACATAGCCCTTTAGACAAAGGTAGAAGCAGGGACATGGACAAACTGCACTATAGCCTTAGTTGAGAAACAGACTTCCTCTGACTCGGTGCCAGAGAAAACTATTACCCCTTCAAAATACAACAGTACCCAGTGGAAGATCCTGACCTATTGTTGTATGACACCTCTGGGGCCGAGACCCAAACATGAAATACATATATGGGGTTGGGAAAGAAAATGTTTAGCTAAATGAAAAGGTTGTCTTCAGAAGACAGGGGTTGTATCCTGCTCTGAGAACCTCGCAACTCTGCATTGTGCTTAAAGTGTGTAGTGATGACCCTTGACTCAGTCAATCGATTTAGACCTCGTTTTCCAAAGCGTCACGATCCCAACAGAGCAGTAAGCAAGACATAAGTGTGTGCAGGCAAAGGCTGAGGCCTCAAGATATACCTACAACAGTCTTCCTGGACTAAATTCCTTACAAAGACTTAACGACACATCATTTACACAATCGATACTATTTTCAATCAAGCCAATTGCTTATTGACTGAAACAATTTACCTTTGTGAAAAGTGGTCAAATTGATTGGACCACTATTAAGGGGCAATTAACCCAATGGATTAAAGTTAGTTACTTAAGTAGTCATCGAGGCCACTGCTCCTACACCCAGCACACGACACACAAAACAATCAAATAAATAAAAAGACACAAAAATAACTTAATTAGCTGTCAACATTTATACAAACATGAAGCATGTTAAGCTGTGGGTCTAAGTTTGACCAAATAAACAACAAAAACAGCAATAAGACATTGCGTCACATTAATACAAGCATACAAGCTTTAACGAGTCTGTACCATTGGTTTCTCAAAGCGTCAGTGTTAGTGTTAGTGAAACAACACCGCCCCCTGCTGGTCACAGTCAACACGGCAGACAGGAGTCAAGAAAAAAAAAAGACGTGTTCTGTAAGTGGTCGAAGGGTCGGTCTAATTTAAGAGGCACTGTTTGTTCCATTCACCTTAAAACGAAGGGTGTCATGAAATCATGTTTCACCCTTTCAACACCACAAGTGTTCATGCATAAGTGAAACACTAATATACACTACTACGTATAAGTCAACAGTCAAAACCTTCTCGGTTGCTTCTGGGCTGCAAAAACATCACATTCACAGTTCTTTCTGAGTGGCTCTCTCCTCGGTGGTGTGTGGGCATTAAACGTGCTGTGCGTTCGAGTCGTAAAGGCTAGTTAGGTTAAGGCAGGCGTCTGGGGAAGTTCACTGAGGTGTTTGCCATAAGGCCTGCAGTCTGTGTTTCTGCTGTCTGCTGCCCACTGCAGAGTAGTGGCTTTCGCATAGAGCTGCTATTTAGACATGGATTCATCAAAGGGGAGGGGAGCTTATCATATAATGTGCCTTGTTGGAATGGTACGGAGGCGTGTATGGTCATAGCGTGCTCCTCCAGCGTAAGGCTCCAGTCTGTGTGGTCGGTCGGGGGTCCTGCAGCTGTGTTGTGTGTGCACACAGTGTAACCCCATGCCATGTCCTCTACATCCTGTGTACATACCACACACACACACACACACACACACACACACACACACACACACACACACACACACACACACACACACACACAGTAATCTGCGTGTATTCGCTGAGAGGGCAGCTGAGGGCCTGTCTAGGGCAGCTGACTGACTCGCTGTGTGTGTGTGTGTGTGTGTGTGTGTGTGTGTGTGTGTGTGTGTGTGTTTCTGTGCTGCCCTGCATACCTCGTAGCTCATTCTGCATGCCAACAGCTGCAGGTGTGTGTCCAAGAGGCTGTCTCAAGTGTGTGTCTCTGGGTTTACACACAGCTAAAGAATTAAGGGGGGTCGTTCTTTGGGGTACATTTTCTTTCACATTCTCTGTCCCTCACTCACACACACACACACACACACACACACACACACACACACACACACACACACACACACACACACACACACACACACACACACACACACACACAGTGTGTCTATGCGGTAAGCTGGTAGTAGAGTGTGTAGAGTAGGGCCATGGCCAGACAGTAGAAGAGCAGGAAGCCCGTGGAGAAAGGAGAGGAGGAGGAGGAGCAGAGGGAGTTGTGCTGCTGTGGCTGATGGGGGAGACGTTTGTGCTGGGCCTCCTCCCTCTCCTCCCTCTCCTCCCTCTCTGCCACGGCCAGCAGGGCGGCCACACAGCGCAGCACAGCGGGCAGCTTACAGAGCAAGACGTCAGAGGACATACACACCTCCATCTGAGGGAGAGATGGAAGGGGGCGGAAGGAAGGCAAACAGGAAGGCAAAGGCAATAAGGAGGAAGAGAAAAGACACAGAAAGAGACATTGAGCGAAGGATTTCAGGGTTGGACATAGGAGAAAGGCAAAAACAAAAAACATAAGAGCAATTTAGATTGTTTTAAAACAATGACGACAGACAGAGACACATTATGACAACGTAGCCATAAGACAGACATTTTGTTTTCACTTATTCCAAACGTGGTCCAAGTTTGCGAAAACAGTGAACAGAGTAAGACGATCTGCTTCTAAAAATGTAGACAGGCTTCAAAGCATTCGAGTGGCTAGAGAACAAGGCACATGTTTCATGTCTCGTGGTTTTTTATGCTGCACCAAAATTGCTCTCCGGGGACAATAAATATGTTTGTTGAATAAAATTGACTGGAACTGAATTGAGGAGACAGCCAGTCTCTTACCTCAGGGACTCCCAGCTTACGACACGCCCCGAGGAAGTTCTCCACGTTCAGGCGGCACTTGGCGGCACTCAACTTTGGCTGTGGGGACAAACGGCGTCAGTAGGGTCAAATTAGAAACGTTTTCTTTTATTCAGCGTTTATCTCTCCTCCACTGACGCCACTACAGGAGTGCGGGCGAGCCTCACCACTGCTGGGGAGGGCACGTGGATGATGGACACGGAGCGAGGCCGCACTTGGTTGACCAGCTGGCAGAGCAGCGTGCCGTTGGAGAGGGCCTCCCCGAGGTCTTCTGGCAGCGTGGTCTTCAGACGGCCCTCCAGAGTCTGACACACAGGGAGACAGACCACGTGAAGTGGGCCAGTGGCGTCACATCAACATTGACGGTGCAACATTGTCTGTAGAGTGTGGAGGGAGTTTTGAAGAGGGTGGGGGAGGGGGTACCTTGCGTAGCTGGAGGACGTCTGGTCTCTCCTCCCTCGGGGAGCGCAGCGTCGAGCGCGACTCGCTCCTCCCCGACTCCACCAGACTCAGGACAGACCCTGGAGAAGACACGGCGCCAACACCGACATGGTCTAACAGGTTTGGTTTAACAGGCATGTTGGTACTGTGAACTGCATGTGACAGAGAGTGTGAGGGGGTTGTAGGGTTGTTAAGGGGGAATACCAGAGGTCTTGACGTTGCAGCGTGAGGAGGCACGGAACAGGAAACTGTTGGGCTTCTGGCTCTGGCCCGGAGGAGGAGAGGTCTTGGGCGAGGACGGCGAGTCTGAGGGTAACACACGCTCAGCATACGGCTTCAGTGTGGATTTCACACCATGTTTCATGGATGATAAGAGGAACTGTGTGTGTGTGTTTGTGTGTGTGTAGACCTTACCTGATCTGCTGACAGAGCGCTGGATGGACGGTGTGGGAGACACAGAGGACATCTGATCGGCACTCTGTGGGAGAAACCAGGAAGAGTAAGATCTGACTGCCAGTAACGTCACTCCTGACACACCAACGCAAATAGATCTTTTGCTTCTCCACCAAGTTTGTTGTGTTTACCAATACAGGGAAAACGGACAGCAGAAAAGGGCACAGAAGAAGGAGACTACTGACCCCGCATCGTTGACGGAGTCCATTCTGGGAGTGGCCGTTCTCGGGCGAGCCGCCACTAGGGGGAGACAAAGATCACACTATGACTGAGGGCAAACCTCTGACCCACATTTGCTCCACGGTGGCCACTCCTCTAAAGACGCATGGCCTTGGGAAGCAGCAGTGAGGAGGGACCACTGAGCCTAACCAAAACACCTCTGCAGCAGAGAAGACACCAGACAGGACAGCGTTCTCAGCCCTGCTGCCAGCGGGAAGGAGGCCTTACCTTGTGCTGCTTCCTGTCTGCGACGGCGCCGCAACACTTCCTGTTTTGGACGACGATTTCTGTAAACTGCAACACAGGGTTTGGAGATCAGCAGCGTACTTCCAGATAGGACACACAAACGGGGGGAGGCTTTCCCAGTAATACCACATGGTACACACACACCCCCCCCCCCCCCTTTAGACTTAGTGGAAGGAAAACAAAGCCCACAGCTGTGGCCTTCCTCATCATGCGCTGCAGCTCTGCTGTGAATCTAAGTTGTTGTTGCTGCGACACGTTCTGCTCTCTGGAGCCTGCAGCCCTTTCCTTCCCCTTCTCCCTCTACCCACCGTGTTGTGTGTGTGTGTGTGTGTGTGTGTGTGTGCGGCCTTGGAGCTCTGCGGCGCGCCCCTCCAGAGACCGCGCCAGTCTTCACTCAGAGTTTAGTGGGCCTAGAGTGCCCAAGTGGTGTGGGCTTTTGCTTTTAGAAACTCAAATGCCCCATTAACAGTATCTCTTAGAGAAACCTAAACAGATGCAGTAGAAATGCCCTACAGGCTGAGCTCATGTGTGCGGTAAAGACGGGGTTGGTGGGCAGTACTTACGTGCTGTCCCTGGCCCGCTCTCTCTGCTGCTGCTGGGCCCGCTCCCTCTCCTGCCAGATGAGCAGCGTGCCCGGCCTCCTCCTCTCCTCCAGGGTGGGACTGGAGGGTGATGCCGGCTCCCCGGCCTCCACGCTCAATCTGGACCTGGGAGGGGGGTGGGGTTAGAGCGGTGGTGAGTGACTGTGTCCGTCACTGGGGACTTCAAGTACGTCAGACGTTACACGTATAGTGTGTGCTACATTCTTTAGTTTGCTTAGGAAGGTTCCTAACTGAGTCAAATGACCCGGAAGTATCTGAGTGGCAGCCATGATAAGTAGTGTTCGAATTCTCAAAGTGCTAAGGAAAGGTGCTTCAATGCTTCCTAACTTGTGTACTTTAGCATAGGATATGCTGGACCATCCTTCCTGAAAGGGAAGAAGCAAATGCCGGCCCACAATTCCTTGTGGCAGCAATATTTAAAGCGATTAACCATTCAGCCGTTGATTGACACGACCGTCAAGGGATGCAGATAATATAGCCTAGTTGTTTATTAAGCATTTTCCATCTTATGTTATGCCCTATCTTGCTCATATGCTTATGTTTTCAAATGTCAACATGTTAGAAACTTAAGAATCATAATATGTAACTATAGTGGCAGATTTGTATGCCTAAAATAAATGCATAACTTGCATACATTTGACGATTAGGCTTCATACAATCATATTACTTGGGATCCATGCGTGGCGATAAATATGAGTTGACGGGGGGATGAGGACATAGAAACAACATGGTGACAACGCCCGGGCAAAGTATCTAAGATGCGCTTTTTGTAGGCTATAGTTCATCTTCGGGACATTGTAGTTTCTCCATGAACGACCCACGAAAACCACCGTCGAATGATTACGTAGCTTAGTGTAAGTGCAGTCAGATTCCTTTAGCAACGCGATTGTCTTTTCCTAAGTCCTTATGAATTCTCTTTCATATCTTTCCTTAACCTCACAACGTTTTCCCTCGGTTTTAAGGAAAAGTACATAGTGAAAGTCAATAGGACGTACTTTATTGAAGAATTCAGATCCAGCCCAACATAACAATATGCTCAGCGATAGCGTTGGTAGGATCAGCTCAGCTAGCAGGACACGCCTCTGATGAGGACGTCGTCGGGAGCAGAGAGAGCAGGATGTCGGTTGTCTTGGTCTGTCAGCGCCGGCCTCCACTCTGAGCGGGGGCTGGTGAGGGACGGATGCCCAGCGTCAGCCTGACGGCGTGCTGCTCCAGTGGGGTAGAGGGTCGTGGCGCGGGCCCCTGTACCACCGTCCAAAGGGGCCCCGACGGTACAGAACACCGCTGACCAGTGTAATATTATAAGGCCTTCATCTTTTCCCTCTCCATCTCCTGACATGTCTTCACAGTGTTTGAACGGCTGTATTAAAGTGCTGCTACGTCTGACTACGTCGACTCTGGAACAGTACCGGGGAAAGCTGAACGCCCAGGTCAACACCACCAGCGCCTGTGTTAGCGCGCGCTCTTCCCCTTGTGTGGTTAGTGAGTGGGAGGGCAGGTAATGGGAACGGCAGTCTGTTGACTTTTCCCAGCTCCTCAAACTCTCCCTGAGTGGCTGACCTTGTGAAACGAGGCAGTGGGAGATGGGGGACAGAGGAAGGCAATGAAAGGCTGGCTGTCTCTTTGGTTCACACGGACTGGCTGGCTCACTTGATCGTGTCCACACACACACACACACTTCGCAAACCTACCGACCGCTAAACTGCTGAATCTAGACTGAAAGTGTCACAGAAACTGGGAAGTCAAAGACAATCGACAGCAACAGCGGTCACACACACACACACACACACACACACACACACACACACACACACACACACACACACACACACACACACACACACACACACACACACACACACACACACACACACACACACACACACACACACACCTCAAATGTCCAAACCATGTGGCCTTAAAGCTTACTGGCAGCGAGCTGAGCTGACTCATTAAATAAACATATCATTATCAGCCATTCAGTACACTTCCTGTGTGTGAGCACCAAACATGCAGACCTACTTGCATATGGAAGACTCTTGGGTTTGGGGGAGTGAGGGTTGCTCCTTCTTTTCCTAGAAAAAGAGACAAAACACAGCACGTCACCTTTCACAAGCCAACCTTACAGCACATCAAGAACACAATCCCTCCCGAAGCGTCTGTGGGACTTACCTGTGGAGGCGCTGTGAGAGGGGGAGCAGGGGGCTCTGTCCTGACCTCCGCCTCCTCCTCATCCTCCCCGGCCATGCTGCTGTCTATGAAGTCCACCTGCTCTGCCACGCCGTTCACTGGATGGAGAGATGGGATAGAGAGAGGGGAGTGGGAGAGCAGACATCAGACCCGGTGTGCTAACGTGGAGGAATGGCTGGGAGGTGACCTAAAACACAGGCTCCTTTCTTAGAGCACGGGGGCAGGGAGGATATGAGAGCAGCCGTCTGGCAGAGAGAAGTGGCCTTCGGAGCGGCTGATACCAGCACCTGCCTCCCTCAATTGGTTTGTATGTGCTGCTGTTCTGTTTTCTTTGTTGAGGCACAGTACTTCAGGATATTGGATTTGTTATGAACCAAGGCAAAGTGCAGCCAGAGTTTGGGTACGGGATGTGAATGTAAACGTGCTCATTGGAAAGGTGTGCGGCTGGATTTGAATCAATGTTTTCTTTCATATCCTATGTGCTGGACTTCAAAGCCACATGGAACCAAATGTTTAATTGCTGTCCAATACTTCAAGCTGGCCCTGTATATGAATCAAACTAAAAACAAGTCCATCTGACAATCATGAAATCTATCAAGGTATGGGTGAGTGTGTTCTCACCACGGTTAGTTGTCTCCAGGGGGACGTCCTCCTCCGCCTCCTCCTGCAGGTTCCTGTGGTCTCTGGTGAGCTCAGCCATACGCAGGGAGCGCTCCGAGAAGTCATCCGCTGACTGGACATTGACATGGGGACGAAAGGGACAGTAAGACATACGTGTGATAACCAAAAACACACACGACAAAAGGTCGACTGGAACAACAAAAATGCCACAAAAAGGGGGTGGGTCTTCCAAATACGTATGCAAAACGAATAACTGCCTGCTTCCGTTTCTCACCTCGTTCCCGGACCATCTCTTGCTGCCGCTGTCCACGCTGTTGAAGCCCGAGTCCAGACCTCCATACGGACCCGTGAACAACTCCTGCTCGGACAGACTACACAGAGAGAGACAGAGAGAGAGAGAGAGAGAGAGAGAGAGAGAGAGAGAGAGAGAGAGACGTATCGTTAAACTCCACGCTGTCGCTCGGAGGTGTATCGCGTTCTTGGAGCAGTGACTCATCCCATCTCCCGACTCCATTTTGAAGGCTGTGTTTTTCTACACCGGCACTTAAGAGAAGCCTCAGAGCCTCTCCACACCCAGTCACTCCTCCAGAATATGAAAGCCTAGGCTGTCCCTCCAAATACCCAGGCACGTCATTCCTTCCTTCTCTCCTGTCTGTGGTCAATTGACTGACTGTGCCACATTCATCCATTATCCTATATGAATATTTCATTTGGCCCTGACTTCCATCTGTCCCTTACGGTTCCGTTTCCTGGCACGCTGTGCCGACGCGCTCCCCTCGGCCTTTCATTCACACCGTCTCCTGCCTCCCATTTACCTCCCCAGTGACTGAAGCTTTGTTGACTGGCTCTTTCTCTCCACCTCCGCCATGGTTTGGTGTTGATCACAAAAACATCTTGCATATTTTTACCTGCGTATCCCACCACTATTTCTCTCTTATGTTTAATTGTTGACTCTTAATGGTAGTGAGGAGAGTAAGTAACATGCTTTGATCTAGAAAGTACCCCTTCAGTCCCAAGGTGCCTCACAGGCCATGCTACCTGCCTATCCACACTAGCATCACTTCTGCCCCCCTCTCCGTTCTGTTCTCCCCCTCTCTGGCCCACTCCCCCACAGCTTCATATTCCCCCCCCCCCCCCTCTCCAGTGTCTCTTACCAGCTGTTGAAGCCTGTGGGCCGCAGGGCCCGCTCCATCTCCTCCTGGTTCCTCTTGCACGCCTCCATGTTGAGGAACTTGAAGATGTGGTACTTGCCCTTGGAGCAGATTTGGGCGGGGGGCATCTGCAGCGGGTTGTTGTCCAGGGAGATGCTCTGCAGGTGCCTCAGGTGGCGGTAGCACACAGGCACGTGGGTGATGCGGTTGCAGGACACGTCCAGGCGGACCAGGGGCAGCTCGGAATACTCTGGGGGGTCAGGAGTACGGAGAAAAGTCAGGGTCCAGTGGGACACTTTCATTTCAAAACTAGATACTTCATATTTGTCCTATAAATTGGATGTAAAAGATTTAACGCTCGACATCTCAGCATAATAAAAAGGTTCAACCTCCCTTAAAATGATCTCTGATTCAGAAACCAAACTCTGCGTTCATGAAGAAAGCTGGTGGATCGATACAGGACATCTAGAACTAGTGAAGTGAGGGCTCTGGAGTAGGGCAGGCACAAGGCGAGGAAAAGCCTAGAGGTTTTGTCTAGGGGTGGCACTTAAAGACATGATGACTGCAGACACCGGGTACGATATGTGAGGGTGTTCTGTCCAGGCAGATCAAGACGTGACAACACTAGGGTAGGGGAATGGTGAATAATGTTGGAGGTTAAAGAAGGGGGGGTCATACAGTAACAAATATAACACGATGTATGAAGAGGCTGGAGCACTTTCACCAGAGAATGAGCCTGAGTGGAGGGGAGGTGTGATTTGACATGGTTTGGCAGTACTAAAACTGATTTCATTAGTCATCTAAAACTAGGGTCACACCGCATGCAAAAGTGGCCCAAATACGATTTTTTTGCTCATATGTGCTGGTCTGTTTTGTGCATAACAGTGTTAACAGCGGTCTTTTCCATTCAGATTTGGGGCACTTTCGTATGTGGCATCTCGGTGACATATCAACGGCTACCACTGGGCTCAGGTTGAGAAGCCCTTCAACGTTCTCCAGATCAGAGAGGAGAACCGCAAAACGTGAGGGGGAGGTGACGGGCTCAGGAGCCAGGGGGAGGTGACGGGCTCAGGAGCCAGGGGGACCCGGGGGGGTAGGCTTGCCGACATGTGGCTCCTCTGAGAGGTGTTCACATGGGATACGGGATGAAAGGCAGGCGGGGGGGTCAAAGGTCAGAGGGGGTGGGGCTCACCCTCAGGCAGCATGGTGAGCTGGTTCCTCCTCAGGTTCAAGTCTCTCAGACTCTCCAGCTTACCCAGCTCCACCGGCAGACACTGCAGGTCATTACAGCTGGCATCCTGATGGAGGAGAGGGGACAGGGGACACGGTGAACAGCAATACATACATGGACATTTATTACATACGACTATAGCAGCGTTCAGAGAAGGAATGAAACGTATGTATTCAAGAACGGACAAAAGCTGAACATTTCCAGTAGTTCATTCCTGAGGCATGGCAGTGTCAGAGTGCTACAAGAGACTCAGGAGAACTGTGTAACAGGATACCTGCTACACAGCCAGAGAGTAAGGAGAGCTCCAGTCCAGAGAGACAAGGAGGTGTGTGTGTGTGTGTGTGTGTGTGTGTGTGTGTGTGTGTGTGTGTGCTACCCACCAGCTGTCGGAGGTGTGTGAGGGTGTGCAGGGAGGCGGGCAGGGAGGACAGCTTGTTGTTGCTGACAATGAGCACTCGCAGGAGGGGGAGCTGGCACACCGAGGGGGGCAGGCTGGAGAGCAGGTTACGACTGTGGAGAGGGGGCGAGAAAGGAGACACGCGCTCAAACACCGGACCAGAGGCGAGCAGCAGAGACAAGACACAGATACCGCGTCTGCCATGGTACATGTTGACGAGTAGAACAAAGACATAGCCTTAAACACACAGAACAAAGCCCTGCATGGCGTCGTTTCTCCTGAACCTTTACATCACGGCGCGTACAGCCGTCTTTCTATGACTGCGTGTGGAGGGCGTTACCTGAGGTTGAGGTAGGTGAGGGCCTGCAGGTTACACAGATTGGGGGAGAGCGAGCGCATGCAGTTGTGATAGAGGCTGAGCGTCTCCGTGGAGATGAACTGGCACAGCTCCTCGGGCAGCTCGCACAGGCGGTTCTTAGACAGGTCTGCAACACAGGAAACACACCGGTTGTTTAAACCTTTGTTTAACCAGGAGACTTCACGTTGAGATTAAAAACCTACTTTCTCAAGCGAGACCTGGGTACGATGCAGGAGCACAATCAACATAAAATAAACAACTACACAACATTTCCAACAAGTCTTACAAACATAAAATAGTCACATTTTCCACAAGATGAAAAGGCAGAGCCAAAGAGCAGTCCATAAGTCATATTATCAGCATTGGGCAGGACAGCCAGAGCAGCACATAGAGTCTGCCAAGGTCATGACCTCATAATAACAAGAGGATGATCCACAGGGATCCATCTTTAGAGAAATGAACCCTGCTGGGGCGTTTGAAACAGCACGCCATACAGATGTGAGGGGCGGGTGAGGTCACCAGAGAGAAGCGGTTCTCCCGGGGAGAGAGCCAGGCCTAGTACCTTGAAGAACAGAGGCAGTGTTCACAATAGCTCTGGGCTGCTCATTCCTTCCTATTGTTGTAGGCCTGTGTGGAGGAATGATCCCAGGAGTGGCAACACACACACACACACACACACACACACACACACACACACACACACCTTTGAATGAACTGTGTATAAACACACACACTTCCTGATAACTGCCAGTCAGGCCTACTTGGCTTTGGTGTTTGTCTTTTCCTCATGCAACATGAATGCTTTCACAGAGCAAGAAAATGGCCTATTGAAAAACATTTAGCCAAAAACGAACAAAGAACTGATTGAGGCGCACTCAAACTACATTGAAAGAACTTGGCAAGGCCCAGCACAGTCAATTTTTGACTAACGGCGCTGGGCCCTAAAAATAGCCGTCTTTGTCCGTTTCCCTCTTCCCATTTGTGGGATATGTAGGCCATTCCACTGCACCTTGCCGGAAGGTTGAACTCGCTCACTTTCAATCTCCATCTCTCTCTCTTTCCTTCTTTCTCTTACTCTCTTGCTACTCCTCCTTTTCATCCTAAGTAAAATAATATGTTAAAAGCGTCATAATTTTTCCTCCTGTCCTCCCCCTCTCTCATTCTTTCTTTGTCCTTCTCTGCAAGCCTTCCTTTCTTCTTTCAGTCCCTTCCTCCTCTCTCTCTCTCTCTCTATCCCCTGTGGCTAGTCTTCCCCCTATCCCGGAGATGACAGCGGTGCGTTTCCGAGGCTCATGGGAGCGCTCCTCAAAGGCCCTGTAATTAGCATGGCCTCTCCTCTCCGAAAATATCTCTGTGACCCCGCGTACACACCGGGGCGTGTGAGCCACTGTCCTCTTCTGCGTGCGTGCGTGTGTGTGTGTCCCAAGCTACTAATGAAACACAGGAAAAGAGGAAAAACATCCGCGCGTTCGTGGTTACTCGTGTCTCCTGCAGCAACCCAGAGACAAAGAGAGCAGGGAAGCGGAGGAACATCCCAGAGAATGAGTGAGTAGCTGTGGTATATATAGTAGCTCTAGGCGACTACGTATCGAAAACAGATCAGGACAAAGAAATCAACAGAGATCCTCAGCCAGAGAGTGGTGACCCCACTGACCCAGTGCTCTGTGTCTGTCTGTCTGTCTGTCTGGTTGGGCTGCAGTGGCTGCTAGACAGCCCAGTGGGCTGGTATTGATCCACTGCAACAAGCTGATGCTGGCTTTGTGGAGAGGGATGGGGGGAGGGGAGGCAGATCTCCCTCATGTCTATGTATGGCTGTGGTTTGGTCTGAGCTGGGCTGGTCTGGGCTCTGGTTTGAACAAAAGGTGTTTCAATACTACAGCGGCCAGGAGAATGTCCCATGACCCACTAAATGAAGCTGCGGAATCGCAATGTGTGTGTGTGTGTGTGTGTGTGTGTACAGTCTTTGCCAACATTCCAACCCAAAGCAACCATACCAGGCCATTGTGCAGACCTGTGTGTGTGTGTGTGTGTGTGTGTGTGTGTGTGTGTGTGTGTGTGTGTGTGTGTGTGTGTGTGTATACAGTAGCTCAGGGCAGTGGCAGTCAAGGGGGAGTCTTTGTACATACATAGCAATGAGTGTAGCCTACATGCTACCACAAAATGAAGATGCTGGACATAAGAATGGAGTCCAGTGGCAAGGCGTGTTAACAGTGGCTGTGCATGGCTGGCTGGGTATGCCCTGTGTACATACAGTAGCTATGTGAGTGGGGAGGAACATACAGTAGTACTAAAGCATGGGCGCTCTCCCCATCCCCGTCCCCCCTCCGCCATCTCTATTGTCCCAGTGCTGGAGGGGGCTGTGGGAACAATGGGAGGGGTGTGTGTGTGTGTGTGTGTGTGTATGAGTATGAGTGAGTGTGTGCTCTCTGTCCCTGCCAGCACAGTGCTCAATAGACCCCCCTCTTCTTTCTACATCACTACCACTCTATCCGACAGTCTCACAGTTCGACCCAAGCTTTTGTCCCACTGTTTGAGCTGGCAAGGAAGTGTTCCGGGAACACTATGCAGCGCACGTGTGCACACACTGCCACAACTAATGGCCAGAGTGACTAAGACAGACTGAGACTGACTAGGTCCCACTATGGGTAGGACGCGTCATGAGAAAAGGATTCTGGAATAGGAGCTGAAACGCCCGGCGTCCAACTGACATCCCAGGGAGCAGAGTGGCGGAATGCTACAGATGGTCCATAGAGTATGGCCGGGGCCTTTGGAATAACACGGTTCCCTGAAGACGAGCAGCCATCGGGTAGAGACCAGGCCGACGTTACACGAGAACCAAAACAGAAACCCTATCTAAGGAACGGCTTACGCACGCACGCGCACACACACCAACACAGAGCGGGAGATACCACCGCAAGCCAGCAGCGTTCGGTTTCGCTAACTACCGTCCCCACACAGCCTCCCTGTGTACAGGGTACAGCCTCCTTGGTCTGTCCTCGAGTATCGCTGCACAGGTCTGGCCTGTAGGACTGCCACTGCTCTGGCTAAGGTCAACAGGACTGCTGAAAGCCCTGTGTTTTCTACGTGAACAGGACCTTATGGATTAGGTACAGGGGCCTGTGCACGCCACACAGACACACACAAACACATACACTCACAAACACAGACACACACAAACACAGACACACATGCCACACAGACACACACAAACACATACACACAAACACACGCACACAAGGATCAGGGTCCTATTTCAAAAGCACCCATACAAATTCCTCAAAGAGAATAGACTTGAGCAGACTCAAATTCCTTTTCATATGGGTCACATTAAAACAACTGTTCACGCACACAGCATTCTGAACTCGTAGACCCATGTCTGATGCAGGCTACAAGCGCATGGTGGCACACAAAAAAAAGCCCTTTCACAAAGCGCTCCAAATGATTCTTGAAAAGTACAGTAGTTAGTACTGTTCCTGTCAAAGCTTATTACGCTGCTAATCCATTTGTGAAGCTTTGCGGATGAGTGCCATGAAGACGTCAGCTCTCTAAACTGATTGAATGGCGTATGGCCACTGGAGCATAAGAAGACAGTCCCCTCTGCCATATGGCCCACAGTATTTTACTAGTTGCCATGGGGAAATAAAGGTGTGTGGAGCTGGAGGCTGGGGTTGGCGAGAACAGGAAAACAAAGCCTGCCGTGCTGGTTTTATCTCAAACACGGATCTAGGCAGAAACTGAAACCAATTAGTCTAAGGTTCAAGGAGACGTTGTGACATTCGGGCTAGCACAGATTTAGAATCATTCTTTCTAGATACACAACTATCAGTGGCTGTCCCAGTCAAAAGTGACATTTCCCATTTGGATTTGGTTCTGTTAAAGTCAACTTTCAAAAAAATGTATTTTCTTGTGAAGCACATAGAACTCACACCTGATGTGATTTAACAGATAGTTGGTCAGCTGCCTGGCAGACAGGCAAAGTGTAAGATAGAGAGAGGGAGAAAGAACTCCTGCTGAACCTTTGCCTTAACTCCTGAACTCGCGGACAGAAACTAAAGCAGACAGAAAGCTATACAGACCCACACAGACAGCTGAGAGAAACGGCTAGAGAACCACCTGCCACTCTCGTTTCCGTTCCTCTCCTCCCTTCCCTCTCTACGGTCCAAGCGAGACGATTACTATGCATACTCAAAGCTGATTAGCTGCTACAGAAGGCCTGGCTGTAGAGTGAGGCATCAGCTGTAACCTGGTGCTAAAAGCCTAGAGTGCACCAGTCATTTTGGATGCTTAGCGGGCTCAAATGTGGACGTCATGTCTGAGTTAAGTGTTGTTTGTGTCTTTTGTGTGTGTGTGTGTGTGTGTGTGTGTGTGTGTGTGTGTGTGTTCCTCTGTCCCACAGTGCGGGTAGGTCATGATAAAGGGGGAACATTGCTGGACCCTGAGACGTCAGGCAGGGAGAGATTTAGTCTTTATCCTGCAGCCAAGAAACCTCACACTCTGCTCACCACTCAGCACGACACTGAAATCTACGAGAAGAGGGAACTGGGGCCTCCGTGCGTGCGTGCGTGTGTGTGTGTGTTTGTGTGTGAGAGAGAGAGTGTGTGTGTCAGGGTGCGTGTCTTTCTTGGTGCTGATGTATTGACAGTCAACTACAGCCAGATTTCTCAGGTACTGACTCAACATGGGGGAGGGAGAGGAGAGGGGGAGGTGCATGGAGTGAGAGAGAGAGAGAGAGAGAGAGAGAGAGAGAGAGAGAGAGAGAGAGGGGAGGGGACGGAGAGAACAAACAACAGAGCCTAGATAATACCGGTGTCAGGGCCGGGACAAAGGAGAGAAAGCCCAGCCAAAACAGAAAAAAGAAGGGGAGGTTGAAAAGAAGGTTGAAGAAAGAGGGGCCGAACAACAGAACAGCACCCAGAGGGTCAGTTCATCAGAGGGCCGGGGTCCTACAGGCCAGGCCGGTTGTGCAAGAGCAGTCTCAGCAGTGCCAGGAAACCCTCTTGGTTTAGAGGAAGAGGAGTGCCTGAGAGAGCAGAGCTCTATAGCCTAGCAACTAACATGCCTGCAGCTCGGTACACCTGATACCAGTCGGTCGGACACAGAAACATACCGCTCTCAGCCCTGATGAAAACAAAGGGTTAAAGGCTCAAATCCAGCCTCGTTTCATGAGCAGCCACTAGTCATAAAGATGTAAATATATATTTGTTTTAGTGACGACAACAAATCTGCTTCACTTTCAGAGGTGTCGTGACGCTGCTGTTATAGTATTGTAGGGAATATTTTGGTATCGTGACAACCCTACTACCTAATTGCCTGAACAGTGTTTATCAGTCAGTGGCTATCTGGAGTGTCTGCTCCATTAACCAGGCCCACTTGGTATAAAAGCATGGCTGTCGCTCTCCACTATTCAGCTTCCTCCTCTCTCTTCAGTCCAGTCCACACCCTTTCCCTAGCCGGGGCCAGCGCAGCACTACCCTGTGAGCAGCGCAGCTCAGAATATACAGTCGTTGGAAAGAGATAAGGGGATACAGAGAGAAGGTGGTGTTCAAGAGCGCTGACCCAGTGGTGATGGTGTCGCTGTTATGTTTACTTGTGCGTTCAAGCGTTGCTAATGACGACAACGTGAGGCCCCTTCGAAAAATCTCTCCTGCAGCTAGAGGCTGCTACCACACACAGGATGTGGTCATGTCACTTCCTGTTACAGTGCAAAGACTAGGGGAGGAGAGAATGTGAACTGTAATGGCAAGTCAAAGCTGAAGAGTTCCTATTTGTGTGAAATGTGCGTAGCATTCTCTAGGCAACAGTTGAACAAGATGGTGTGGAAGTGTGGGTTGGTGTAAGTGGAAGTATGCAATGGTTTATAGCAACTTGACTTGCAGAAGAGGAGACTCTTTGAATGGTAATGTGACAACGTAAGGGCACAGACCGTACCTTATATAACGGGTTCTGGGGTGCAACAAACCTTCTCCACCAGAAAACCGGATTGAGCAGTGACTCAAAAAAAAAGAAATTTGGGGGGGGGGGGGGGGGGTCCTCCTCCTTTTTCATCTAAATGACACTCTTGGATATGACTTGGGGGGTCTCATGGGGTGTAATCCCAGCCAGACCAAAGCCAGCGGAGCAACAGAACAGCATGAGTCAAACATTCTACCTGTACTGCAGGCACTAAGTAATGCTGGCTTTATACGGCTTGGCTTCACTTGATCAACCACCTGCCATAATGTCACAAAGTAAGATTCAAGAAATCTCTTGAGTCTTTTAAGACAAATTCTCTGATCAGTTTTTCTCCCTCCCATAGTTCTAGTGGTTTGTTTAGCTCTAGTATGCAAAACCTCATGCAAAACAGGAAGACTGAATTAGTCTGCCAGCCACCTAACACTTTCAGCAGGCACGCATTGTAGGAGGAGAGGCGCCATTTGATTCAAGCAACACTCAAATTCATAACCATGTCATCATAACATGAGATATCTGCCGCCCAGTGAATGTGGAATCTAATACTTGGCAAATTACGAGAACTCCAGCAGAGGAGGAATGTGACAAACAGACGGACGATACTGACGCCACGGAAAGAGTGAGAGTCCTCCAATAACCATGGAAACCGGCTGTGCATGGCAGGGGTGTCAAAAATGGATAACAACAAACGGCAGGCAAACATCGTGGGGGTAAAGAGACGACTGTTGTCCTGGACAACGACTGTTGTGTCCCTGCTCTGAATTAGTCCCAACTCTGCTTCCAATAGAAAACAGATGTGGGACTCTATCAGTTTCCATTTGGTTTAGTTGAAAGGGAGGTTTATTTAGGGTTAGAAGAGACCTTACAGTGTTTGCGGGTGGGATGCCTATAAAGTGAATTCATTCTGCTCGCAATATAATCCTTAATGTTCTGTCTGACTGAACTAAGCCTGACAGACTACAAGCATGCGCACGCGCGCACGCACGCACACACACACAGTTCCATCATGTATCTCACACACACACACACACACACACACACACACACAGTTCCATCATGTATCACAAACAGCCTCTATGAAGTACGCCCAGAGAACACAGTTCTGCTATGAACTGAAATAAGCACACCACTGCTCTCCACAAAGACACATTTCCTATCAAACCCAACTCTAGGCCCCACGCTGTGTGTCTGGTGCAGCACGAGCCCCAGTGACGGTACCATCTGGACGTACGCTAAAGTCAACACCCCTGGCCTTAATGGCTTGACAACGTTACATAAGAGAGAGAGAGAGAGAGAGAGCAGTTAACAGCCACAGGGGCAGGCTGGTCCGAGTGTCCATTATTCACCAGCCAGGCCCTTGTTCCTTCCACCATTAGGTTATTCACGCACTCCCTTACACCGTTACAGAGCGCTGAGGGACAGACGTCCAGGCGCTAGCTAACCTAATGGCTGGCCGATAACTCTGGAGGAAGGGACTTTGAGATGGGTGGCACACGTTCAGAGGACGTGGTTCTGTTTTTGAATGGGCCACACTCTGCTATCGTTCAGCCTATTGGCATTGTAATGCTTGTAGTATAGGCTAATACACAGGAGACAAACATCGGTCTAACTATTTTCCTCTCTGGCTACAGAAAGCTGTCATTACAAAGCTTAACCTAATCCTTACCTCTGACAAATGATGGGCATGAATCACAAACTGCTCACCAGAATGATTATAATTATTATTAATATTATTATTATTATTATTATTATTAATAATAATAATAATAATAATAATAATAATAATAATAATAATAATAATAATAAAATTGCAAAACAGTATGAGTTATCTGTTCTTTGACAAGCCATGTTAGGCTAGGTAGAGGGTGGGTGAGCCCTCAGGGATTACACAAACAATGTCCCTGCTCAGGCAAAATACTATGTTGGAGCCCGGTTGCCAGACAACCCAGCAGGCTGTGAATGACTCAGAGGTTACCAGGGTGCAGCAGTGGCCATGGCAGCCAAGAAATGACCTTTCCCAAACTGGCAACCAAGCAGATCCACAGACAGGCCATGAGAGGAGGATGTCATGATACTCAGGCTAGTCAAGATGATGGACTGAGAGTGAAATGTGTCTTTAAAAAAAAACTGCCTTCCTTCCTTACGTCCCCAACTCCCTCTAGCCATTCCTCCCTTTCTTTCCCTGGGGAGCGAGAGGGATTCCCCACACCATCTGTCGGGCTCTGACAGAGAGAACACACGGACAAGGCTGAGAGAGAGAGAGAGTGCGAGGGGGAGAGAGTGTAATGATTGATTTAATTATTCTGTCCAAACAGAGCTGAGGAGAATCCGTCAGCAGCATACAGCTCTAGAGGGAGGGGCGGTGAGAAGAGTACAGCGAGGGAAAGACTGGTGGCATACATGTGAGGCAACCAGAGACACGCAGACAGGCAGAAGGACTCACAGGCCAAGGGACAGAGAAAGCAGAAGTTTGAGGGACTGGAGAGGCTGAGTAAGCCAAGCTGAGTAAGCCCACATCCGCAGGAGGGCGGAAATACGGGGGGTTTGAAGAGGGCAAAGAAACACTGCGCAAGAGCGCCAAAAATGTGTGAGGACAAGCAGAAGCATTCTGTAACATGCATTGTACACACAACTCATACAATGACATAGAACAGAGGCAAACAACTGACAAGGAATATTTCGGAGCTCGAAAGCACACAACATAAAAATGAACACATAAACTACACAGTTCACACACAGGGAGCTCAAATCAGCACTTTCTCAACAGCAATCCTATAAAAAGCTACAGTACAGTTTCAATCAGCTTAACCCACTTCTCACAGTCTAGAGCAGCATACTGGCAAGGACAGCACAACCCATTCCAATAAAGGGCTGATGTAGCCATTAGCAGTTATCTTATCTTATAAACTAAAGGCTTGTCTATTGCTAACGGAGAGTGAAAGAATGTTGGGGGGGGGGGGGGGGTATCCATGTTAGACGAGGCCACCGGTGTATTTCCTTCAACAAAGTGGAGACACCGTGGCTAGAGCCCAATTCTCCACTGGCTCACTGGTGTGACAGCAGACTGATAGACAGGAGGTGAGGAGGGGAATAATCTTTGAGACTTTGTCTTATAGGGGTGAATCAATAAAGTTTATTTGACCAAACACATCCAACAACAACAGGCAAGGGAGGGTTCAACAGCAGTCGGTCAAAGGAACTGATGTTTGTATCTTCACTGTTCCCAGTGGAAAAAGCTGGTCACACCACAAAGAAAGCTTTTTTCATTGTTTGATGGTTATGAATTATTAGGCAATAGCACAAAACCTGAACACATGTTTGAAAGAACTAACTAAATCTTTTTCAATACCCTCGTCAAGGCCGGTTCCAAAACATCCCATCCCAACTTCCAAACAGCAGCTTGCCTTTAGTTGGAGGCTTTGTGAGGAATGGATGTGTTTTGGAGTGAGTAGAAACGCCATAGTGTTTTCTAAACTGGCTGGAATGTTCTACTGACTGGTCCATAAACACACCTCGCTGTGGGTACCGTTACCATGACGTCCACTTGTCCTGGCCTCGCTGACCACTGACCCTGAACACACAGGCATGTGTCAAAACACACACACACACACACACACACACACACACACACACACACACACACACACACACACACACCTTGGCTGTACGACTGTATTTCAAGCCTGGGGGGGTGCCAGAGCAAAGCCAGGCTGGTCCACCTTAACTAGAGGTGGCCACAGAGCACGGTCATATCTAAGACAGGTGGGGCTGCTGCAACATCAGACAAGACCCCCTCACATCATACTGACTCAGACAGAGAGGGAAGGCAGAGGGAGGAGGAACAGCCCCGCAAAGAACGAGCGCCAGACAGACAGAAGAGAAAACAGCGTGAAAGCCAGAAGAAGGAGCAAGGGAGGAAGTCATGACAGACAGGCTGAGCCCACGGCACAGACAGAGAAAGCTCAGCGGAGTGCCGGGATTACAAGCATGACTCAGAGGGAGTGAGAGAAGGGGTGGGGGTAGGTGGAGAGATATCCCGACAGAAGTGGTGTAACCCCCCCGTACGGGAACACCACAAAAGGGCCCCGCTCTAGAAGCCCTGCCCCCTGCACCCCTGTTCTGTACTCCCTTTCATTTTCTTATATCGCGATGGCGCTTGGTCGTGGTAGGGTGTGTCGGATCTCTGGCACTTTCAGCACAGCCTTTCCCTTCTGCTTCCTCCCTATCCCCCTCTTCGTCACTTCGTCGCCGTGTTTCTCTCAACAAAAAGCTCTTGACTCCGGGGGGGTCACATGAGCAGCGGAGCTGTGGAGGTCCCTGCAACCATAACCGTTTATGAACTTTGCACCCACTCACTATCTCTCCTTGCACTAACATTGTCACTGCTGCTAAGCATCAAGTTCCCTTCCCGCTGTTCCCTTCAAGCCTTGATCATCAAAGTTTTACAAATTCAAATTCAATGTATTTGGGTTATTTCACTGTCAACTAAGGCTTAGGGCATGCGGGGGTAGAAACGATAGCATGATTAAATGCCACTGAGTAAGGCAGTGCTGGCCTGACTTGGGGATCTTTTATTTTGGTGGGGTCCATGAGGGAGACACAGCTGTGCTTTGTTCCCTAGGATGGAAAAGGGCTGCTTGCTGAAGGCTCGAGCCAAGCCTTGGTGTGTGTGTGTGTGTGTGTGTGTGTGTGTGTGTGTGTGTGTGTGTGTGTGTGTGTGTGTGTGTGTGTGTGTGTGTGTGTGTGTGTGTGAACCTCTGACCTTCCTGACAGGAAGTTGCTCTAGGAGGGAGAGGGGGATTGAGAAAGATAGCTACTGTTATGATAAACACCATTGGGTCGACTTAGACGTGGCCCGGTCCTTCTACCTAATCAGATGGTTCCCTTACACTACCTCAAACAGGCCTCAAAGTTACATTTCCCAATTTCCTGCACAGCCAAGAGCTTGATGATCTGAACTTAGAAGTAGCCTATGATTGGAGAATATCCTTGTCCCCTTCACCTATGGGTAGATCACACCAAATCCAATCCAAAGCGATTTCCTGTTGTTCGCATGGTCGGGATAACCGCGACATAGATTATGTCCTGGCTGCCCTCCGCCTCGTGTAGCACGCTGCTGGAAAAACACAACCTCAGACAATTACAGATAGATCAACAATCCGGACAAGACCATACCTGACAAGTTAGCACGTTAACCTGCCCGATATGGTGAATCAGTAGGAAATTCCACATGAATAGCCACAGTCACACACAATCATACCAACCTTTGGCATCAGGGCATTGCTGTGTCATACCCATACCAGACAGAAAAAGGCTGAGGATTGTTGAAACTGAGAGTAATCTGTGTTATAACCTTGAAAAACAGCTATTACTGTAAAACTATAGCATTAAAACTAACTTCGTGCTGGTCAAAATGAGTAGTTTACAGTCACGAGGGAGGTAGAGCATAATACATGCAGGCACTGTATTTCATGTTTGTCCTGTCATATAAATAAGTACTGAGACGAGGAAGAACCCCCATTGCAATAATCAGTGAACTCCCTAGGCAAGTGTTTCCTAAACGCTTCTCTTAAACGTGACCTCCTTTTGGATAAATACATGCACAATAAGATAGTAAATGTATACTATGCATCAGATAACACTACCATATCCATTACCACTAGGTTAATTAGATAGCAGGTTAAGGACAGTGCGTGTGTGTGTGTGTGTGTGTGTGTGTGTGTGTGTATTGGTGCATTGAGCAGGCAGATGGTCATAATTACCAGAGCACAGAAAGCGGCGGAAGGGGCGCTGACTAGCTAACTAGATAGATTTCAGCAACCTGGATTGGGTAATCCTCTTTAACAAAGCCAGACCAAATTGACGTTAGTTCTCCTCCTCCACCCCCTTTCAACTTTACTGCCTCTTTGAACCACAATAAACGTCGCAAGGTTGTTGACATCCATCAAATGATACTGTGCAGGTTTATTTACAGCAGAAAGGGAGTGCCACCGCTAACGTTACTTAAATTATGCTCACAATACAGGTTGCCATGTTGACAGACCATACACTCAAGAAAAAGCAACTCCCTCACAAACTAGCAGGAAGATAGCAGTTACCCAAGAAAGAGCTAATAAGATGGCAACAACATTACCGAATAAAACATTGACTGAAACAATATTATCCAGAGACAAAAAACATATTATCAAAGCAGTCACGTTACTAGCCTAAACTTTTATATACGTATTAAATAATTCGTGCACATTTCAACCACTGCCAACAATCGGTCTGATGTTTGTTCGCTGCGAACTAGAAAAGGAAAGCAGGTGGCGATAAAACAAACAAAAGACGGCACACTGGCTAGACAACAGATAGGTTCACAATTGAAACAGTCACCCTATTTATGATTGTTTAGGTAGGGAAGGGAAACTCACCTGCGTGCGTAATATCTGATAGGTCATAGTTCCTAGCGGTTCGGGGAAACTCTTTTAATTTACGGTTAGACAAGTTTAAAGAACCACTGGCGGCAGCCTCCTCTAGCGATTTCTCCACGCTCCTGCTAGCCGCTATTGTCGCAGGCAGCTGGGCTCCATCCCCAGCAGCCATGAAATATACAGATAAACCTCTTCCGTTACTTTATTTTGAACCTCTCTTGTATTTTCATACCCCTTAGCACTTCCTCAAAATACTGGTGTCCCGATAACAACTTTAAAGTAGGACAATAAATCCGATAAGAGCGAAGCTAGCTTTGAATTTTCTCTCACGGCGGCGGCTCTACAGTTTCCACGCAAAAGCAAGCACGAGAAAGCGGTACTTGCTTGTCAATCTTTCTGAAGGGGCGCAGCAGTGTAGGGAGTAAGGGTGGGAGTGGCTACAACGACGAGATGGGTTTTGATTGACATTCATTCACGATCACACCCATTTCTCAAGGCGTGGTCTCGAGAAATGGGCGTGTGTTTTCGTTGCTTTCCTATTTTCCGAAAAGACAAAATTGTATTGATGGCGATAGTAACCAATCAAAGGAGAGGGAGTGGACTAAATATTAAAAAGTTACCCAATCACGACACTGATGGTGGCGTACAAGAGGAGTCAGAATATCCCCATTCACTTTCAATTTACAGGACCACGACCCTCAGCGTTTCCGTGAATAGCTGCAGAAATAAATAGCCTACCTCTAGGACATTTCGAAATCAATATGTCTTCGGATTCGTTGTTTCATTTTTCGGCGCAGCATTTTTAACCTCCTGGGAAATTTAATTGAGAGACTTCATTAGTGTAGCACACAGTTTTGCCCCTTTTAGAAATCCCTTGTATCAACACATATTAGTGATTACAGTCTCTTGCATTCAAGAGTCAGCTTGGTTACCACACTAAACCAAATGTGTTTCCACATCATTAGAGTTGCCTAATCCATTCAGTAAATGGGCACTATTTGAATGTAGTACTTACAATGTATTATTTGCTGTCAGATTCTGTGGTGTAGTGTATTAGACAGAGCAAGGGTTTGCTCATGTAGTCTTGTGGAAGGGTCTATATAAGTGCAAATGTCCAACTTACAAGAGTAAATTGTCCCCCACACTTCCTGCGGGCTCGCTCCCCTTTCCAATTGCCCTCTTTTCCCCCCTTTTCCAGATGACTTGTCCTCACATCACTAACAACACCCCTCCCACACCCAGGGAACCTGCATGTATTAACATTGCCCCCCTCCCTTCTCCATCCCTCTATCCCTACTTCCCTCCCTCCCTGCCCAGGGTCCCATCGAGCCATCTGTCAATGTCCTGGTGTCCTTCTCTCACAGCTGGGGCCACAGCCACTGGGTCAGGGGCCTTGCACACTTTCACTGAAAACTTAAGCAATTACGAAACACTAGCAACCACTGTTAACCCTGCATCCGCCAGACCTGTAACGGGATCTTAATAAAAACATCCCCTACATAGTGAAGCCGCTTTCATAAGTGCACATGTTTATGATAGTGCTGAAGGGGTATAAAGGACTAATAAATGAAGATATGTGAGATTTTGCAATATAAAGAGTTAAATTAATATTTTGTCCATGGTCATTAAGACCTATAGTTGTAATCTTCTTAGGGCTACCTTTAGGGGATAAAGTGGGTCAGGTAACAGACAACAACCCCCAGGGGGGTAGGGGGTGAGGGTTGGGGGGGGGGGGGTAGAGGATGAGAGAGAGCGAGAGAAAGGGAAAGCTCAGAGGAAGAAGTGGGAGACAAAGGCCATGAGAAACAGTGATGTCAGGTCTTCATCTTCCAGTTAGAGTGTGGACACATAGAGGCATGCAGAGAGATTGGAGATTGAGAGCAAGAGAGAGAAACGGAGAGAGAGAGTGAAAAGAAGGAGAGATCCAAAAAAGAAAAATTTAGAAAAACAGTGGATTTTTGTAATCAGATAAATACACTAAAGAAACGTAGAAACAAAACATTAACAGTTTTGGTGCATGATATGAACTACTACATAAGAAACAGAAATATAAACAATGTGTTGACTGTTTTCTTAAAGAGAGAAAAGCTCACAAACGGTATGGAACTTTTCAACACAAAACCAAAATGTCCTGAGATATGCTGGTCTGAATGGCTGGCACCATGACTTGGGACATTCAGTTCCTTGATTAGCCACACACGGTGCCAAATTATTGTGTCATGCTGAACGTATGTGGGTCAAATGAGGACCATGAATATTCATGTGCATTAGTCTGTAGAAGTCACCAACTCCTTTCCAACTCTTTTGGCCAATGTTCTCCAATGTACCGTTCGTCATGGCTCATGATGTCCTGTAAGGCCAGTCAACATTGTAATGCATTATCAGTATCAGTGTTTATGTGTATTATGAGTATCAATGTTTCTGTGTTTTGTTTCATTTGTGTTGATTTTTCAGTCCTTATTTATGTATTATTACTTTTTTTGTATAATTTTATTTCGTATTTTCAGTTATTTAATCTATTTTCCCTGTGTATCTTGTTTGAATGTAGTGTTCTAACGAGTGTGTATGTACATTCACACTGTTTTTGCATTACTACCAAGCATATTGTAACTTTGTTTTGCTACATAAATAAAGAAATACTGTTTAATCATTATAATTTTTCTCATATTTCTGCTAATTATAACCGACTGAGACTAGGTCTCTTTCATCGGCAGCATGTTTAAAAGCTATTTGTGTGAGTGTGTATGAGTTTGTGTGACCTCGGAAATGCAGGAATTTCGAGTAACAATTACTGTAACAAGAGACTTTTTTAGCTAAGGAGCTGGAATACCAATGGAATGAGAGTAAATGACAACCAAAGGTTAAAGAGAATAGGAGGAGGGCGAGCGAGAAAAGGTGAATGAGTGATTGATGGACAGAAAGGTTATGTGGCATAGAAGGAGTCAGTAGGTGAAAAGAGTGACAGATGGACCAAAGGGAGGAGACACAGGGAGAGCAGGACTGGAGGACAGGGTAAGCATGGGCAGAGTGAGAGGGGTGTAAAGGGAGAGAGTGAATGACTGTCTGCTGAAAGAGGAGAATGCCTGAGAATGAGCAGTATGTGATTTAGATGTGACCAACCCACCACCAGCTGTGCATGTCCTGTGGAAGTGACACAAACACAAGTGCACACACACAAGTGCACACACACAAGTGCACACACACACACACACACACACACACACACACACACACACACACACACACACACACACACACACACACACACACACACACACACACACACACACACACACACACACGACAGAGTAACTGGAGCCTGTTGCACATTAAGACAGCAAGGATCCTGTGATGGATGGGGGCTTCACTCTCTCTGGTTTTGTGATTAGTTTTTCACCTCACCCATCACGTTCGAGATGGTCAACTGACCTCTTGAAACATTAGCTATGACTATAGGTCTTTTTTTAAATGAAATTTATGAATGTACGTTTGAAGTACCACCTTTTTTAGACACGACATTAAGAAATGTGAGCTAGACTGGCTTTTAGGTTTGTTTATTTTTATGTCTACTAACTTTGAATCAATACTTTTTTTTGTAAATAGAAATGTCTAATAAATGGTGGGTGGTTTTATAAAAATAAATATATGACTGGGTTGCATATTTATAAATAAAATAAATTACAATAAATAATTATTGTAAATAAATAATTAACTATTGTGGGACCACTTTAATAACAGAAAGCAATACCTCTAGATGTGTTCTAGAATGCATTGCGTAATCATAATAGGATCCGCTGTTGTCCAGGAGACTTCTAGAATTCTGTCTTTGATGTGCACATTCTGATAAATCATCATTTGCTAGTGCACCAGACAAACCTGAAGGAGTTGTTTAGTATTTTAAAGTGGTTATCATGTCTGAAAAAGCAAATATTGAAGAGAGAAAGCTCCGTCCACGCACAGAAAAAACTGTGGAATCACCTAAGGTAAGTGCAGTCTTAAAATAAAATTAAATATGATATTTTATTTTTTTAAAACATTGGTAACAAATAAATTCAAGTTGGAAATGATTGCGATTCATAATTGTCCCACTTGTCATGCTAGCGCAAACGAAGGAGGACATCAAGTGATGGACATGTCACATGTATCCAGTCCCTGCCACCTGAAGTGGTAAAATATTTATGTAATTCTTATAAAAAAATAAATAAAATGTAGTTATGAACCAGCAACAGTTTTTGCAGCCTGCTCAAAGATAAAAGATATTGCTTGTTACTTTTTGACTACTTTGTGAGAACTACTGCACTACTTTGGTTACCAAAACATGCCTCTGTTACTCAGCTGTCCATTGAAGGGTTGGTCAGTTATTATAGGAATTACAATGAAGGGATGAATTGCGAGGGTACTGCTCAGTACCGTAGAGCATAATGCAATTGTCTGTAATAACAGTACAAAAGATAAAACAAAATTTTACTTTATATTAATTTACTGGATAGCACAACCAAAATTTTAGAATTCCCTAAAAACGTCCATTGTGACATGCAATGGGAACATTCCACCATGCATGGAGGCATCAGAATTCAAATTCTGTGATTCTGTCCAATCAAGATGGAGGATATTCTGACAAGGGTTTCAGTACGTGATGTCATTTCCTTTGGGGCTACCTGCTCCGCCTACTACCAGCTGAGCCTTGGCTCCGCCCTCTGGAAAAGCCTTTGCCAACGCCATTACACCAGCCCCACACCTCTCACCCAGCCAATGGGCTGGCGGAGAATGGCTACCCTAAAAGGTATGATGGCGCAGAATAGTACACAAAAATTCACCCATGACCCAATGCCATTCGCCTTTCTCTATATAGTACACAACATAAGTACACTGTTTAACACTTACCTTCCCATCTCCCAGGTAGTCAGTCCATCCAGATGCAGAGCTTGCGAGGGGCTCTCCGCAGCGGCCAGCCGTGGTTTCGCGCACTTGGCCCTGTCTGTATGGCCGTGGTGCCCCCCACCGCCATGGGCTACAGGAGGGCCGTGCCCACAAGGGACAACCTGCTGGTGTGGGACTACCTGGGCACGCTCTTCATGCTCCGCCACTCCTACGGCCCCTCTCCACGCACCGGGACTTTTGGGTGGAGGCGGGCCGCACGCAGCTCCATCCTCTGCCAGAATGCCAAGGATGTAAGAAGCCTATTCTATCTAATGTTGTTTGCTTTCACGTAAAAGAGTGTTTCCTCACAGTTCCTCTATTATCCGTTGTTAGTCAAAAACCTTATTTCTAAATTTCTACCTTGGTCCGTGGCAGTTCGCTGTGGATCCTCGTAGCGACTACTTCCGCCAGTATGTCTACGTTCTGGTGAGTCGCCAGGCCCCGACCCCTGGCTGGATCGGGCCCCCGGGCTCCGTCCCCGCGAACCAGCGCTGCGACTGCGTGGAGGTGTACCAGCAGGACAACAACAGCCGCGTGTTCCGCATGACCTTTCACCCCTCACTGACCTTCACCCACCTCCGCCTCACCGGCTCTGAGACCAACCGCAGCCTACTGCTGCTCACCAGTGAGTTAAGGGAGCAGGAGATCGCTCTGATTGGTCAAGTCCATATGACTGTGCATACCATGCAGGAAATGTTTTTTCGAAGTACTGTATGTCTGAAAATGTAAAAACATTGATGCTGGGTCACTGATAGTCTCTCTGCCCCCCGTTTCGCTCTCTCTCTCTGCGACTCTCAGGCACTGGGAAGGTGTACAACCTCTCTGTGAACGAGACCCAACTCAACACCCCTCGGTCCTACACAGTCCAGCTGGCCCTGAAGAAGGTCAGCACCACCCTAGTGAACACGGCCGTGAGCCAGATCCACACCAGCTACAGCAGCTCCCTCTATGTCACTGGTAAGCTACGCCCACACAATCAGTTCAAGGTCCTGTTGGGACATGTAACTCCCTGTGGAAAAGTGTGGAGCCAATGAATGGGGCTTTGTTTTTTAACTGCAATTGTGGTTCTTTCAACAAGCAGTAAATTTGACCCCTGAACCACACTGACTCCTCTGTCTCTCTGTGTCTTTCAGGTGAGGGCACAGTGTTCCTGGAGGTGCACAGTGCAGGTGTGTACCGTCAACTGTTTGGCACCCTACAGGGATTCGACCCCCACGATCTCAACACGACCGTGCCTCTCCCACTGCCTTACAAGGTAATGTTTGAAGTAAATGTTTACATCACTTCAGCTTGTAGCAGTGTGGATATTTTAACTCCCCTGTGAAATTCCTGGAGCTCAGAGCTTAAAGCTTAAACTTCACCGATTTTCTTAAACAATACATGTTGTTGTTTAGGCTAAATTAAAGCTATGCTATGCTAATGAAACCTTTTTGTATTAACGGATAATCAATACCTTTCTACAGTTTGCACACTGTAATGTCTATAGGAGAATGAAAAAAATCGGCTTTCAAATCAGTCCTCTTGAAGTCTTAATATTTAACACTCATTTTGTCTGCCACCGGTTACGATCTCCCGCGAAACTATAACGAATTGCTTTATGGCACAAGTAAGTGCGACATAGGCTCAATACAAGTGAAATTAACATATTTTTCCGACCACTGGCGGTTAATTCATTGTACACCACAATGCCCATAGATCATTGTGCGAATCAAACTTAGTACCAGCAAATGCTCTCCCCTTGGCTGAAAACGGAGGTAGTTTTAATTTCAGGAAGGACCCCGATGACGCAATAGAGTAATTTTCCTAACTCGTTTGACATTCTGCTGTTTGATCACAAAATGCTAAATGACAATACAATGTTTAAAATACAACGTTGGTATCTGATGAAAAACATATCCAATGATCAAAAATGGGTGAACTATCGCTTTAAGTCTCTTTGACCTTTGACCTTTAGGTGGTGCGTTGCTCTCTGAGCCAGAACCACCTGTGTCTGCTGGACGACTGCGGCCGCGTGTTCATGCAGGGCAGCAACCGCTACGGGCAACTCGGAACCGGGGACAAGATCGACCGCGGACACCCCACCCAGGTTTGTGTCTGGCTCTGTGTGTCTTAGTGTGTGTGTGTGTGTGTGTGTGTGTGTGTCTGTGTGTGTAAGTAAACAGTTCCAAAGGACTGTGTAGTACCGTTTAAAATTTCAAACTGACGCATAAGGTAACCCTTGCCCCCTCTTTTTAGGTGACACTGCCCATGACTCCCATCGAGGTGTGGTGCGGACTAAACCACTCGCTGGCCCTGCTGGAGCCCCAGGGGGAGTCTGGCCGTAAGGAAGTCCACGGCTGTGGCTGTGGAGCCGGAGGCCGCCTGCCCGGCTGGAGCAAAGGGAGCGCCGTGTTCATCAAGCTCAACATCAAGGTGAGTGATCCACTATGTCGTGGGTGAACTGTGAATGTTTTGTATCATTTCCTTTTGTTGCTGGCCTAACTCACTGACTTTTCCCCTGGTCCGCCATGCTCTTTTGTTTTAACCCTATCTTTAACCCTATCCAGAATATCCCCATGGCTGCCCGCTCCATCTGCGCTACCAAGGACTGCCTCTTCACTGTCAGTTGCCACGACATCGACGAGCCCCCCCAGTTCCGCTGTCCCCCTCCCGCCCCGAAGGCTGAGGATGAGGAGGATGAAGAGAGCGACACAGAGAAGTGGAACAAGCTGCAGGGTGAGCTGAAGCGCATGAAGGACTGTAGCAGCGCCATACAGCAGATGGACCTGCTTCGCGAGGCCGTGCGTAACATGCGCCTGAGCTCGGTCCAGAGGAGCTTCCTGGGTGAGGCCCTAAACACCATCCACCAGGGCCTGGCCATCGGCCTGGACCACTAAGCTGACCCCTTCATTGGATTTCAAGTCTAGCAATATATGGCTATCAAAACAACTCCTACCATTATTGACTTGCTTTTTATCATTGTTGCCATCCAACATGGATATACATTTCTTCTATTTTCAAAAGATCTGTTTTGAATAAACTGTGGTCAAATTAGCGATGAGATCTTTGTATTTTTATTTTGCTATGATAATAAATAAGAAAGTTGATCACATTTGTGAGATGTTGTAATATAAATTTAGGATAGGTCTGTATTTGAAAGAACAGGTGCCTCCCCTAGTGGAGACTTGCCAAATCCCGTTTCTGACTGAATGCAAATGGAGGTCATCAGAAAAAGAGAGCAGCTGTTTAGTGTGAACTGTAGCTGCATTTTAATTTCAGAACAAGGGCACCAAACAACTTTAGCGAAAAACTACGAAATTCGGAATGCTAATAATGCATACAAATAGAATTATCACAAATTCTATGGAATCAAATAAATCTATTACGTGACAACTTTCGGAAAACAACATATATACGCATCATTCCATGTTTATTTATAATCGGAATTACAGTTTTCACAAGTATTTTAAAAGCCTATCGCTGCGTCAGAGTTCATAACTGAGGTAAATTATATTTAAAAAAAACGTAAATACAATAGGCCTACATACCAAATGTACAACTATTAAGCCTTAAAGATAGACTATAGACTAATTAAACTAGGGTATAATTATTATTATATCAGTAATTATATTAACACTATACCTCCCCCAAATCCCTTGGACTAGATGGAATTGGTGTCCGGTTCCCGCGACCCCTTGATTGAGTTCTCTGAGACCATGGCACAATGGTACCGTTGCTTTCAGACCACGCGGAGCGTGAACAGCCAAGAAAAAGGCCAGACTAAAAATAATGAAAATTGGGGATATCCGAACCCGAAATACCCCATTGACCACTCACCGTACTGGATACTACACTTAATGGACTGCGCCGCCCCTCCCCCTACTGCTTACTCACGACTTGAGCTAGCTGGAGTGGACAGAACCGAACTCAGTGAGTTCAATATGGGCTATGGCCATACTGCATGCTTAACTGCCCTGCACAACTAGCTTAGTTTGCACACACCAACCTAAAACGTTCTCTTCCACCCCTCCTTACCGCTTTCACCTGCATGCTTCTGCCTCTCTCTCTTCAGGAAATAGTGATGGGGCCTGTGTGCTGATGGTCACTGACGCCTCAGGACTTCCCCTTGGCTTTGACCTGCTGGACCGTGGCTGGTCAGATTCCCAGGGCGGTGGAGAGGCGGCGGGCGGAGATGGCGATGGCGCAATAAGGACTACCCAGAGGGTAGTGGGTGTACTGCGACGCTGCATGGAGGCGCCCATGAGCGGTGGGACGCCCCGACGGCCGCATACGCTACGTATCAATGACAGGAATCTGCACAAGTAGGGAAAAACATTGTTGTAGGGCACACATTGCTTAGGAAATATCGAAACAGTTTTCTGTCTTGTGTATTTTAGCTTTATCACAATTAAACTGGGTATCCTGGCTTCTCTGTGTGCGTATATGAGATTTGTGTTAAGGAGCTGATTGTATTAAATAGTCTCAATTAGCTGTCTACCACCATCTCACTAAAACACAGGCACACTTGTCTTTCCCAGGTTGCTGAACAGGAGTAAGGCAGCGCTTAGCATTCTGAAGGTGGTGCTATCGTCCAAGGCCCTGGGAGACTGGGACCCCACCAAGCATGACAGGCAGGGGGAAGGGGTCCAGGCTGAGGGCCAAGAGGAGCCGGGCGCCGTGCCCTTTAGCATGCGCTGGCCCCCAACTCGCCACTGTCACGTGTGTAAGAAACGCTCCTTTCCCAGTCAGCTGAAATCATGGTAAGGCAAGGGAGTTGGGTAAAGTGGTTAAAGAAGATGGATTTTTCCAACCTAAGAAAGGGAATGAGAATGGGTGTGTGTACGACATGTATGCACACAGACAGTAATCAATCTTAAATGGCTGTAACACTGTAAGCACGTTGCTAAAATATGGGACTAGCTCTACAAGTCTATAAATTAACTCCATTTAAATGGCAGTAACCATTACCAATGTTGTCTCCAGCCGGATGCTGGTGCTTAGGCAGGTGCAATTGTGCCTTAACAAATACATTTTCCACTGCAAAGCCCTGTTCCACCAACTGTGGTTCACACCAGTGGTGTAGGTGCATTAGCTGAGCAAAGCCTTCTCTGGGCCCCTGTGGAAACAGATGGCTCAGCAGTTTAAACACAGCAGGACTCGCTAACGCGTAATATATTTTTGCTTTCTTTTCGCGCCGCACAAAGATTTTCCTTCAGTGGCCAAGGTTGGTTACTAAGCTCTTTTCTTTGTGCTAATGCTTGCCTTTTTCCCATCAGATCTACTACTGGAATGGCAAAAACTATTTTGTTGTTTAAAACTGTTGTAGATGCCGTTCTTTTTTTTTCCTGAATGAAAGAAAAAAACAGCACTAAAACAAAGTGAATTCACACGTTTTTATTTTAAATGCAATTCAATCACTTCTGAATTTACGCACTATTGCTGTCCCTATTTCTGCCGCATTGGTCTCGCCATGCCTTTTTCTCTCCCCTCTTTTCTTCCCTATCCTCCTCTTCTCTCTCTCTCTCTCTCTCTCTCTCTCTCTCTTTCCCTTGTTTCTCGGTCTCTCTGTCTTACAGCTCCCATTGCAAGGCGGTCCTGTACTGCTCTGACCAGTGTTCTCATTCGGATCGAACGCGGTGCCCTCAAGATGCCAGTCACGAGCACTGGTGTGCCAAGCTGGCCTACCACATGCACCACGCAGAAGAGCTGGCTGACCTGCCCTTCACCTATACTGCCGGTAGGGGGTATCCCAGAAACTAAGGCATTAATTGTGGCCTTTTTATGTTACAACATGGTTGTGAGGGGGACATCTTGACCAAGTTGAGGGCTAAACTGCAGATAGAAAAAGATAGCTTGCGATTAAAAATATTCTCTCTCTTAAATAATTACAACCTTCTTCATTTTAAATGAAGCCCAGCTTCTCTCCTTTCCTGTCTCCTGACTCAGAGGTGACGGCTGACAACTTTGAGCTGGAGCACTTCCTGTCCAAGAACCAGCTGACCAGTGGATACTGGCTCCACTGGAGCTTGCTGGTGCGCTCCCCACGTTACGAACTCCACCCCATAGTGGAGCCACCCAAAGACCCTTACTCCCATTGGCTCACAGGTGTGTACAGCACAGTTCTCAACATCATCCTCCAGGAAAAAATTACTCTAAAAATAAATGTATGTATATATCATATCAAGTGCAGTAGGAGCGTCTGTAAGATATCAGCACAGTAAACATGTATTCATGTGCATAACGAGAGTGTGTGGACGTGTTGCCCAGGTCACAGTGAGCCCTGTGGTCCCCTGAGACTGGAGGGAGCGCTGCTGCTGAACGGGCCAGGCCCTCACACTGCCCCCACCCTCAACAAACCCCTGGGTAAGACAGAGATTCAGTCCCCCCCCCGCCATCATTCGTCTCTTAGCAGACATTCAGGTGTAGCCTCTAAATCTGCAATAGCCAACTGTTGCAGAACTAGAGGAATCTATGAAGGACACTGTTGACATTCTCACTAATCTCTTTGTTCGGTGTCTGGACATTGTGCACTGTGAAAATGTAGATAATCCTTTCTGCCTCTCCCTCTGTCCATGCCCAGGGTCATGGCGACAGTACTGTGAGTGGAGAGGTTTAGGTTTGTCGTCGCCGGTGACGCCTCTGCTCAGCTCCTCACTTTCCGTCTACCACATCATCACCGCACTTGTGCCCAAACACTGTAAGCGTGTCTGTGCCGTGTGGTTAGTTGTGTGTGTCAGGGTAGTTTTTGCGTGTGCGCTTGCCGGGTGGTATGTGTTTGTGAGGGATGATTAAGCGTGTCTATATATATATATTTTTTTTTTGGGTTAACCACAGAGCCGACGATGTTTTAAAGTATCACAAACTACAGAACAGTATTGGTCATTTTGTGTTTGCGTGCCCCCACTTAGTTCCGGAGCTGAACATCCTGAAGAAGCAGTCCCTAAAGCTCCACATCATTGAGTCCTCCAGGGAGTTCCACACCCTCCTTATGTTCTGGGTAAGGTCGGGAATGTCTGCCTGTAGGCTGGCCAAGACAGCACTTCCTGTGTTATTAGGGCTATGTTGCTTTTTATAGAATAGACATAGTGTGTACATGTGTCTGTCTGGGTGTTTTGCGTCGTGTGTAAATTGCGTCGTGTGTAAATCTATCAAAGGCTATTAGAGAAGAAGGCTCTCAAACATATCTAAATTTGTTTGAGAGTCGTTGTGTACTTGTGTGCAAGTTGGTCTGTTCACGGTATCTAGGTCACTCTGCATCTATTTTCTACTTGTATATCTGCTGCTTCTCCCTGTGCTACCGCCCTTCCTTGACATTGGAGTGTTCTGCAGCACATAAAAATAGAGAGAGCAACTTTGGTCACTGAGGTTTCAGTCATTAATCCTTTAAGCGGCCATTCCTAATGGCTTGTCTGTCTGTCTAACTGTCTAATATCCGTCCCAACCAAAAGGAGCTGTCTGTGCTCCTTCCACACGTGACCTTTGAACTGGTGTTCATAGGGGAGGGGCTGCCCTCCTGGAGTGACGAGGAGCAGCTTGTAATGCAGAAGAAGGTGGGGTTAAACACTTTAATCACTGTATAATGGACAATGTCCACTGACTCTGCTCTTAATAAAGACAAAAAAAAATAAAAAATTAAATGTAATCCTTGCTACATGTTATGAGACTATTATATAGACATGATTTTCTTCAAGACGTCGTGGTACAGGGAATTCCTGGTGCTAGTCTGTAGCTCCTTTGCATTCCACAGTAACATACAAGTCTCATATGCTCATTGTATTATGGTAAGCATCCTCCATCTTGTGTCCGTTGCTTGTTCTAGAACGGCTGTGTGACCCTGGTGAACCCCAGGTTGACCCCTGATGAGCCTGTGGACAAGAGAAGCATCCGGGTCAAATGTTACCGCAGGGCCTATTACATGTTGCAAGGGCCCAAGCCAGACCTTGTGATTGGTGAGTGGATGCCAAGTGAGGAAGTGTGTGTGTCTGCAAGGCCTCCGAAAAGCTTCTTCAGGTGTTTGTTTGTAGTGAGTTGATGTTTTGGGAGCTTACAGAATGCTTGTGAGTGTGTGTGTGCGCGCGTGTGTCTGAATGTTTGTGTAGCGCAAGTTGTTGAATTGCTATAGCTATTGTCTGGCTGCTGAATCAAGGGAAGGAAGTCCCAGTTTCCTTCTCTGAATTAAGAAGCCTTTGTTACTCTACCAGTTCTTTATTATCTGCCAAAGAGAAGGAAGTGCCACAAACACAGCACTGGAACAAGTGAGTGAATTTAATGGAGTACAGCATCTTATGCGTGCGTGTCTTTGTTTTTGGTTTGAATAGGTTTCAGGCCATCAATTCCTCTTCACGAGTCCTGGCTGAGCACGTTACCCAGGCTTCAGGTAATGCACACCTAGAACTCACACCAAACCTATACTACCACCATCCCAACACACCTTATACCCCAATCCAACCCTTACTCCAACTCGATCCAGTCCTTGTTTGTCTGCCCTGTGTTCACCTGTAAGTCACCCCACTTTTGTGTGCAGTCTCTGAGGGTGCCAGCCTACTTCTGTGAGCTCACCGAGCTGAGCTGCGAGTGCAGCCAGCAGGTGATGAGCCAGGCTACCGGGGGCGCTGTCTCCTCAGCTCACATTAACCCCTTCCACTGTCCCATGCGCATCACCGGCGGAGACAACATGTTACCTTGGTGAGGAATGTTTACCGTGGAGTCGATGGTCAAAAAATACTGAAGTGTTTTATGACCTGTTGCCCTCTTTTGTTTACATACTTGTAATGCTTGTTATATTTTGTGGGTGCTCTAATATATGGAGATATGGAGCTAAAAGAATTGCCAAGTTCATCATATTGAGTGAATGTTTATCGGGCCATATAGTTGGGCAACACATGAACAAACAGTGGCTTGCTTCTTATTGTCAGAACATGTCACCATTCCATTGAATACCTCACAATATTTATGTTCTTTATTTTTCCCTCAGGTATTCTAATGCCTTCATCTTCCATCTCCTGTACAAACCAGTTGCCAACTTCACACAGCGCCCAGCAGCTGCCAACGCTGAAGTTCCTCCCCCACAAGCTCAGGCAGCCAATCCAAGCCTGGACGTCCCCAAGATGAACCGCAAGGAAAGAAAACAGGCCGCCAGGCATCAGCAATTGAAAAAACGCAAATGATAGCTTCCCTACAGAAAAGATTTAACAAGTTGTTAATACAATCTTTAGAGGCTTGATTTTTGTGTGATTATTGTCAGAAATGAAAACGTATATCCCAGACCAGGGATCTTTTGCTAAGACCTCCAGTCATGTCTAAACATGAGTTGTCAAATCACTTATCTATACCGTTAAAAAAAAAAAAAAACAGAGAAAGGAATGTCTTATCAGAAACCAGTACAGAGGGCAGTTTGGTCCCTTTTAAAATGTATTCATTTTCCTCATAACAGTCTAGGGTGTCTTGATATTGACATCAATAAGTGTTTCAAATAATTAATATTTTACTTGCCCAAGTTATCTCTCAGGCAGACACTTCTAAGCACTAAATATATTTTCAAGCAAATAGGCAAGGACTTGGGCTACTCATACATTCACCGCAGCGTAACCTTTGCTTCCTCAAAAAAGAACAAACTCACTCACTAAAAACTATGTGCGTATCGTAATGAAATTACCTTTATTGTTCAACATGCTATATCTTACGATTCAATCTTTTGTTAAAGCTGGTAAAACAAATAGTAGTAACTGTAATGGTCAACGCAGCGCTCTCTTCCCTTTGACGTCAGAAGCCAAGAGATTTGCGCGTAATAGCCGATCTCCATGCTCATAAAGGTTAGCCTACTGCGTGTCTCAGCAAGCATTGCGAGAGACAGTGACTGGAGAGAAAGCAATTGAGAGGAAACAACCGCCACACAGGATTATTTTTCACGGACTGCGTCGGATGCACATTGAATTTCAAACAGATTACGGTAACGCCGGGAACTTCACACGACCGGGGAAACTACTATTTTCTAGTGCACCGACTGACTAACGGGACGGGGATCATGTACGCATGTCACCACTTTTCTGTTTCCCACGTTATCGACTGTCAGTTCTCGGTGGACCTTCAAGGACGAAGAGGAACCTTCAAAAGAGAATCTAAATAGGTTGAAAGGTTGAAGACGCAGCTGTCATCTGACCAACAAAATGTATTAACATTAGCAGTCGTTTCTCAGCAACCTGCTAGACCCCTCGTGAGCCTACTGCATTCAGAGCTATTATCAGAAAGCCGGCCGGCTTCACCGCCACACGATCTAGATGAAGTAAGAGGACATTTGCCGAAGGGATTGCATCCTCGAACAGCGTCTGCCTTGGTAGCTCTTACCAATTTGCAGGGATAAATCAAATTTCTAGACATTTAATGTGACGTTGTCTTTGAAGAATTACAGCTGCAACTTGTTTTTTCTTTTTTGTTCTTTTTTTTAATTCTTAGTGGAAATTATGTTGCAGTTCACGTCAAGCAACTAAAGGGAAGTTTAGTCGGAGGTGAATTCGCCCATAAAAGGCCATGCATAACAAAAGGCTCAGTCGCGCGATGTCCATTTAACCCGTGGAACTAAAGCATGGCCAACCTGACCTACTTACCAATAGAGCTTTACGTGGATACCATCTCGTTGTAGGTATTTCATTTACCAACTGAGGAAGATTGAACCCGGAAGGACGTTGGTCCACACAAAATGATATGCTGTATTTTGTGCCTTTTGCATGCTTTTTTTCATCAAGTCAACATGCACACTTGCCTGAATATGCGTTATAGATAACAAAGGGGAACTGTCCACATAGTAGTCTGCAAAAGAGGCCAGTTGGCTGAAAAAACTAATGGAATATTACTTAGTCACCTATAACTTAGTCTGTTCGATTCTAACCTCTTGGACTTGATAAGGGTCAAGGGTAGCTAGATGGAAAAAAGTATTACTAATAATTCCACTTGGCTACCTGAATGTCACATTAATGAAATTTCCTCTTGTTAACTCCCTGCCTGACATTTTCATTATTTGCACCCTGTTGTGCTGGAGCACAGCTGAGTCAGGGAATTACGGTCATAAACAAAGCATTACATTGCTGCTGCGTGGTTTTCTTATGAACGCCATAATCAAAGGTCTACCGCACGGATCGAGCTGGCTATGTGGACAGAACTGGAAGATTGTTTAGTTCATTTTGAACAGCTGGTACCTCTCCATCGATAACTATATATCAAAGGTCAAGTGTCAGGGTACTACACAAGGTTAATAAAGCAATAATATCTAAGTACAGATAATTGTCTGTTATGTCTCTGTAACAACTGCTATGCTGTTGTGTAGCTACATCTCTGATACATAGCCATATCTGCTACTGTCCAAACATGTTCCTGAATTGTGGCCAATCACCGCTTCTCTTGCAACACACAGAGGTCCCACCGCGTGTTACCGAGAACTTCATCCTGTCCGGATACCGTTATCCAAACTACAGCCTTTGGCAGTGCCTCCTGTCCGCGCTCCGCCCCACCAATGAAACGGGTAACTTCTGGACACACTTCCTCCCCGTCTTCATCTTTGCGTACTACTTTGTGCAGCCTTTTGGCTGGGAGGGAGCGCCACCGGGGGACCACCCGTTCTTCTACCCGCTGTGGAACTACTTCATTGGGGTGTTCTGCCTGCTGATGGCCAGCAGCATGGCCCACCTGCTCAACTCCATGTCCCTGGTGATACGCGAGGTCTGCTTCTTTGTGGACTACGGCACCATCAGTGCCTACACCGTCGGTTCCTCCATAGCCTACCACTACTACATCCACCCTCGCACGGGGATACTGAAGACGGGGGCCGGGGGCCACAACGATTCCGAGACGGTGTCGGAGCGCGGCCCAAACCTGCCCGAGCCCAGGTGGTTTGACGGCGTTCCGTGCACCAGCACATTCTTCGAGGCCTGTTACATCCCCAGCTCCTGCGTGGTGGCCCTCATCTGCATCCTGTCCTGCTGCAACACCCGCCAGCGCTGGCGGACCTACCGCTACGTCATCCGCACCCTGGTCTTCCTCCTTCCCTTCCTGGTCTCCTCCACCCCCATCTTCTACCGCCTCCTCACTGCCTCCCCGTACCCGCCCGGCTCCCCCTCCGCTGCCTCCTCGGCGTCCCTGGCTCACTACTTCTACCGCCACTGCTTCTGGCTTCTGGCTTCTGCCCTCTTCAACATCAGCAAGGTCCCTGAGCGCTACGCCCCGGGCCACTTTGACATCTGGGGCCACAGCCACCAGTGGTTCCACTGCTGCACCTTCCTGTCCATCCTGGACGAGCTCCACATGATCACAGGCGAGGTGAAGGCCCTCCTGCTCCACCCGTCCCTGGTGCTGCCCACGGCTGACCCCACCCTGCTCTCCACCTACGGGGTGATGCTGCTCCTCCAGGCCACCATCGCCTCCATCATCGCCTGGTTCTCCTGGTGCGCCAACAGCATCTATGGGCCGGAGAGGGACAAGCTGGCGAAAGAGCGCCAGAATAGTCACTTCAAGTGTCATTGATTTTATTAGCTGTGTTGTTGTTTTTTTGCTGCTTTTTAGGCATGCTTACAAACGGACTGCCTGAATTTCAATGAAGATGCACACAAGAGTCTCATGACATATAGCGCACAAAACAGACCGTACATTTTTTTTTTGCTACCAGCATGGTCACATGTTACATTTTCCACAAGAGGGCCGATTTATTAATGTGGCTAAAAAGGCAGAGACAGATAGATTTTCAAGGGTAGCACAGAACTGTTGTTCAGCTGGGTGGATGCCCATGGCTGCCTCTATGACCTCCTCTAGGGCTTCCTGTAGTGGCAGTCTGTTCTAGAACAATAAGGTAGTCCTGCACATAGGGAGCTGCTGGTTATAGTGGACAGTAAAATAGGGTTGTTAAGTTACCACAAAGAGATATGGTGTCTACAAAATAACCTTTGGATAGGGTTTCTTTCAAAGGTTGCTGCCACACTGAAGAAACCGCTGTTGTGCTGTTTATAAAATCCTCACTCCTGTCCATTTGAACTCTACCTCACCTTCTCTTCTGACCTTACAATAACAACTTGTGGATTCCTTTCCCATCAGTTTGATGGCAGACTCTTTCTGTCCATGCACACAAAACACACAGACACTATCAATCTGAATCAACTGTCAACATCATATCTCTCTTTTTCTTTTCACTTGAACACGTTCATCTCTTGAAGCACACCACCGATGCCACAAAAACGCAAACACACTGTATCATTTCCCCTCTTTCTCGTGCGACATTGCAGCAGGAAGTTGGGTTGCCTTGTCAACAGAAATAGTTAAGATTGTGCATGGACTTAAGAGACCCGGTCATTACACTTGTACAAGGCCATGTGCAATCATTTCACGTTCAGGGTATAAAATATAATGTTGAAAAGATCAATCGAACGTCGATCTTCAATTATTTGATGTCTTCAAATAAGAGACCACTTTTGTTTTGTTGGTTTTCATAATATAATGTAATCCATGTATTGTACAACACGATCCATATAGAACCTATTTGTGTTTTAGGAAAAACTGAAGGGGTTGGGTCCAAGCTAACGCCCTTTCGTTTTGTCCCCCCAGGGCTAAATCTAAGCCATAGCATGGATGGGATGTGAGACCATTGAATGCAAGTAACATCTTGAGGTTTGAACAATGTTCCAGGAATTACCATGTTAGATTTGCACTCAACCTATTATTTTATTTCAAGATTGGGATCTTTATAGACCAATGCCTAACGTGAATAACCTAGTTGATAAGGTCAACCTATATCAGCATAAATTGCAACTAATATCCATAGTCATACTTTCATCTGTGGTTGGACGTTAATTGTTCTTTATTTTCTCTGCATAGATTGTATTTGTTGAGAGTTCAAGTTCCCTTGTTGTAGGCTCACCATGTTCCTGACTTCGAAAATATACTGTCCTGTCTTGTTCTGCGTTTGAACACTGTAATCATGTAAAAAAAACGAAACAAGATTTTTTGGTATACTGGATCCCATTATAATCTAAAACTATATTGTCTCAAAACATTTGTTCATGTGCGTTTGATTTGCATTCCACCTTAGAATTCAATTAATTTTATAAATGCTAGGTGCCAAGATTGTTGATGTTGATATTCTATGTTTGCACCTTGTGGGATATCCTTTGACTTATTCCCAGGCCCCGGTTTTAATTACACAGGGATAAATAGCGGACCATGCAAGTCATCAAGTCAATGTGGGCCTATTGTGAGTTGAATCATGAAATAAGTATAAGTACATGTCAAACATGAAGATTTGAATCCCTGTTAAGATGAGTATGATGAATTATTGACTTCAATGTAATGGTTGAATTGAACGTACTGTTTGAATTTAACATGCACCTGGGTTGATTTGACATAATTTTTTAACATGTGCCGATAATATCGAGATGTCGATATACAGTCATATCTGTGCGTCTACAATGCGCTTAATTGCACAAGGAGAATATGCGTTAGGTGTGGTTTTGAACCTTTTTTTTGTTTGTTTTCCTTTTAGAGATGATAATCATTTTAATGCACTTTAGTTTTAGAGGGCTGGCAAAGTTTTAAGGGCAATATAAAACTTTTGAAGTGTACTGTGCCATTTTCTTCAATGTCAAGGTCCCATAAAGGGACAGTCAGCCATCTCTGACCCTGAACCCTCCGTGTTATGTATCAGTCCTGGGAGATTCACACCTAGCACACAATGTTCAGGCAGTGTTTTAACTTAGCACGGCAGTATGTCCTCACTTGGAGGGTAAACATTGTCTGTTCACACCCTTTAACACTGCCATCCGTCTCAACCAGTGAAGCCCACACATTATGTGTGATTGGATAGTTGTTAATGTGTTGAATGCTGTACTTGTACCTTGTCCTTTTCTCAGGGGGAGAAGGACAACGCTGATCTATCATTTACACGTGTATTTTAGTATTTGAATAATTGATGATCTAAAAGCACCTTATAGTCCGTCCTAACCTTTTAGAAATATTTTTATGGCATTGTCTTTAGATTTCTAAATTAAATAACCCTGTCATTAACTGCTAAATATGATTTAATGAAATTACTGAATAAAGAAAATGCAATGAAACATACGTTGTTATATTCCTTAATATACTTTATGAGTAGAGGTTGTTCCCGAGTCAATGTGTTTTGAAATTCAAATTAGCTTTATTGAAGCGCAGATTTAGAGGTAGAGGTTGAGGCCGCACCTGCATTTAGTATCGTGTGTGAGTGTGTGTGCGTGTGTGTGTGTGTGTGTGTGTGTGTGTGTGTGTGTGTGTGTGTGTTTGTGTGTATGTATGTTTGTGTGCTTTTCAGTGTGTTGAGCAGAAGGAGCAGCTGGCATTATGTTGTTACTCGTGCACACCAACACACCCACACAGTACCTCCCACCCGTTTTTTCCATGACTCTCGCTCTGATCAGCTATCGAGTCTGTTTTGTTTTTCCCTTGCTGCATGCAAAAGAGAAGTGTAATTTGAGGCTGATGGACAAAGTATGGACAGCAAACAGAAGCAGGTACGTCAGAGAGCAAAGTATTAACAATGAATGACAAAGGGGAGGAATCAGGTTACGGTTTCATATTCAATTTGGCAGCTGCTCAAACCTTCCTATCCCCTTCTTCAGTGATAATGTTTTCACTACTGTCTCGAGTAACACTGACTAAGAAATTTCTCAGTTACAATCGATGCTCTTTTTGGTCACCAGATGGCGACAAAATCCCACTTACGTTGCAGTAATTGCCCAAACACTTCGTTAGGAATAGTTCGTATGAAGGATGTTATTACTTAATTTTTGAAAGTGTAAGCCAAGTATGTAATCGAACCCTCTCATTAATGAAGCAATTGTCTTATCTGGTAATTAATACCCTTTAATTTAACGTACAGTTGACAGTCCAACGTTGCAACATTGAATGATTGTAGACTAAATACTTGGTATACGAAGTATAGTATAGTAATAAAGTAACGCCACAGTAATCTTAGAAGCCTTCTGTAAATGTACAGTAGTAATTGCATGAGCATATTCCAAACTAAAACTTGAGTTTCCTTGCTGTACCCTGAGGTTCCACTAGAGGTAGCTAGCGGCATACTCTTTTAACGGGATAATTTTGATTGACATGGCTTTTTTGAAAATGGGGAGTCCATTTGATGTGTAGATGTGTCAACAAAGAAAAAGTGTCTTTTTGAAATAGCATGTCGTTTATCCTCAAGGACAATGTGATTTTGTATTGTACGCATGTTGCATGACAATGCAGTTAACACCATTAAATGAGTCAATACAGATGAGTCATATAAGTACTTGTGATAGCTTACATCATCATTCAATTACATAACAGTCATAATTTACTTACAAACAATAAACAGCTTATGTGAGTGTAAAAAAAGTTTAACAAAAGTGTTATGCTAATCACATTTTCTAAATCTGTGTGGAATTCTGCGTCTTCATTCAAGCCTTCTTTGTTAACTTTTACCAACAGTTTTTTTTAATATAGCACCATTTCATATTACTGTGCAATTACTGGTTGACGAGGGGGGGGGATGTTGTAGAGGCCCTTATTCTGCGAATAGTGGCCAGTGCAGTGATCAGCAGGGTTTGCGCGCTAGATTGGCCAGTGCTTTAGCGTGGACCGCCTTGTAGAGGAGAGCAAAACTGGAAGGGCTGAGGACACCACGGCCCTCTGCACCCACTTCACCCATCAACACATAGTTGGCTCCTATACAAAAGAAAGATCTAAGATATTAGTATTGATGTATTGAGTATATAGTAATTATACATCTTTATTTATTTAACATACGATAACAGTGATATTGTACATAGAATACAAATATAAAGGGGAATAATTAATTGATTGAATAATTGCTAAAACACTTTTTTTTTTTTTACAATTAAAGCATATACAATTTGAAATGGAATTTGAGGAAACAGATTGAGAATGCCAGACAGTGGTGTCTTTTTGTCAGCCAAGAACCTCCCTCTGTACTTCATCAGCCTGCTACCAGACTAACAAAAGGGAATCGGGTTGAGACATGGACACAGATGATTCAGTTAGTCTTTCTTCCCGTTCTGTGCCCTATGTTTGTTTGTGGATGTTCTGCTCTATTTTAAGAAGGAAAATCAACAAAAAAGTGGACTTTATATAGGTGCTGGTTTCCCGGACATAGATTAAGCCAAGTCATAGACTCAAAAACATTTTCAATGAAGAATCTCATTTGACAGTGAGACTAGGACTAGGCACAATCAATGTCCTGGAATCTGGCCCTAAGTGGTTTAACCTTGGGAGACTTAGTCAGAGTAACACAACATGTCCTGCTTTGAATTCAGAAAAAACACAGTGTAGCGTACAGATGATTGTGACCCTGGTTAGTGTCATGTCTCGTCAACTTTGTTAAATGTTATGTGGTTATGAGGTTGAAGTGTGTACTGATCTTCCCTCTCGTTTCAGAACCTGCTTTCTCCCCTCGTGTGTTCCTCGTCGGGATAATTGCCTGCCCCGCCCCTTATTGGTGTCACCTGTGTCCACTTACCTCCTGTTTAAATAGTCCTTGTTTTCCATGTCCTGTGCCAGTTCGTCTTTGTACCATGTGTCAAGCGTTCCCGCGATCTATGAGTGTCCAAGTGCTTTTTGGTTTTGACCCATGCCTGTGCCATCGTCTTTGTTTTTGCCTTCTCCTTATCGGATTGTCTGCCTGGTTTTCTGACTGCCTTCCTGTGTACCGAACCTCGCTTACCAATAAAACGATCTCTGACACACCTATATCCCGTCTGAGGAGTCCTGCATTTGGGTCCAGCTTTCCAGTGGTGCCACCAGGCATAACAGTACGAACTGGCCAGAAAATGGACCCAGCGGACTCACGAAGGCTCCAGACCATCCTGTCATCTCAGGACACCAGGCTCCAGCAGCACGCAGAACAACTCAAGGGCGTCAGCAGCGGACTGACCGACCTAGCGGAACACCAAGTTGGCACTGCAAACCTCTCTCACCACGCAAGTAGGTCAACTGACGGATCGTCTGGAAACAATGCTCGCTCTCCTCGGATCAGGACCTCCAAGGTCAGCACCAGTCGAGAGCCCTCCTGTGATGCCGACCATAAGACGAGCGGCACCCGCGTTCCTACACTTAGCGCTCCCGGAGAGGTTTTCAGGAGCGTCCGGGGATTGTAGGGCTTTCCTTGTCCAGTGCGACCTGCATTTTACTCACAACTCCGATGCCTTTGGTTCCGACCAGGCCAAGGTGGCCTTCATGATTTCCCACCTGACCGGCAGAGCGGCGGCATGGGCCACGGCCGAGTGGGCAAGGCGTGCGACCATTTGCCAGTCCCTCTCTGCTTTTCAGGAAACGATGAGCAGAATCTTCGATCACACATCACCCACCAGGGAAGCATCCAGAGTCTTAATGCAGATCAAGCAACACAATCGGCAGGTGGTCGATTACGCCATCGAGTTTCGCACTTTAGCCGCAGATAGCGGATGGAACACCCCAGCGCTAATCGACGCGTTCATGAACGGGCTCTCGGAGAAAATCAAGGACCATTTAGCCCCGATGGAACTACCCGAGGAGCTGGAATCCATTATAACCATGGCTATTCGGACTGACATACGACTCCGGGAGAGAGAGAGAGAGCGGCGCAGAGCGTCAGTTCCCCCTCCCGGCCACGAGGGGCTCCCAGCCGAAAGCCGACCTTCCTGGCAGTTGCCCCACTCGGCTTCGAGGGTTTCCGGAGGAGACGCGACAACACGCGCCGGAGGAGAACCTATGCAGTTAGGAAGGACCAAGGTTCCACCAGAGGAGAGACGGCGAAGATGGCGTGAGGAGTGCTGCTTTTATTGTGGAGAACCAGGCCACCAGCTCAGCCACTGTCCGGTAAAAAGACCAAGCTCACCTGCGAAGAGGAGGACGCAGGTGAGCTTGTCTCTAGTGACTTATCCTCCTCGGTGTTTGACCCAGGCCACGATCAGAATACGGGACCAAGTACTAACTCGGGGTGCATTAATCGACTCCGGAGCGGACGAAAGTTTCATGAGCTGGACATTTGCAGAGCAGCTTCGGATTACGCCGATACCTTTAGACCGGCCAGTGAACACAAGTGCCTTGGACGGACGCCTGTTCCGAGTCACCCACCGCACGGAAACCGTCCAGGTAACATTTCATGACACACACACGGAAACCATGCACTTCCATCTATTCCATTCTACCCAACACCCACTGGTGTTCGGATTACCGTGGTTGGTCAGGCATAACCCGCATATTGACTGGTGTTCTGGCAATATCAAGGGGTGGGGGAAGGAGTGTGTGGGTAGATGTTTACCCCTACCCGTGACTCAGGCTATTGCCCCGGAAACCGAGCTTGACATTTTTTCAGTTAACGTCTCCAGGGACACTGAACTGTGTAACGTGCCGGAGTGTTATCATGATCTGAAAGAGGTCTTTAACAAGACCAAAGCCATGTCACTCCCTCCCCATCGAGCTGTCGACTGCGCTATTGACCTGTTACCAGGGGCACCCATTCCGAAGGGGCGTCTCTATTCTATCTCCGCACCTGAACGAGAGGCGATGGATAACTACATCAGCACCTCCCTTAAGGCAGGCTTAATCCGTCCGTCTTCATCTCCAGCAGGGGCGGGGTTTTTCTTCGTGGATAAAAAGGACGGATCATTGAGACCATGTGTTGACTATAGTCCCCTAAACGAAATAACTGTCAAGAATTGTTACCCTCTTCCGTTAATCTCCTCTGCTTTTGAACTCCTGCAAACAGCCACAATATTTACCAAGTTGGATCTGCGGAATGCCTATCACCTCGTCCGGATCCGAGAAGGGGATGAATGGAAGACGGGGTTTAACACCCCTAGTGGCCATTATGAGTACTTGGTAATGCCTTTCGGGCTATGCAATGCCCCCTCTGTGTTCCAAGGTTTTGTGAACGAGGTACTAAGAGACTATTTAAATGTGTTTGTCTTTGTGTATCTGGATGATATTTTTATTTTTTCTCCAGACCTCAAGAGCCACGTCAATCATGTCCGACAGGTCCTACAGAAACTGTTGGAAAATCAACTATAGCCCAAGGCGGAGAAGTGCACTTTCCATACGCCCTTAGTTTCATTCCTGGGGTATATTATCTCCGCTAACCAGGTGGAGATGGATCCAGTAAAGGTCAGTGCGGTAGCAAATTGGCCAACCCCGGTCAGTCGGAAGAAGGTCCAGATATTCCTGGGGTTTGCTAATTTCTACCGGAAGTTTATCCGCAATTTCAGTACTATTGCCATGCCCTTACACGCCCTCACTTCCTCCAAATCTACTTTCCGGTGGAACCCGGTGGCCGAGGCAGCATTCCGGGACCTCAAGGACAGGTTCACCAAGGCACCGATACTCACGTTCCCTGACCCACGGCGACAGTTCGTGGTGGAGGTCGATGCATCCAACGACGGCATTGGGGCCGTGCTGTCCCAGCTCTCTGCAAACGATAATCGGCTGCACCCCTGCGCTTTCATGTCCAGGAAACTGACCCCGGCGGAGAGCAACTACGACGTGGGGAATAAAGAGCTATTGGCCGTCAAGGCTGCGCTGGAGGAATGGCGTCATTGGCTGGAGGGAGCAGAGCATCCATTTCTGGTGTGGACCGACCATAAGAACTTGGAATACATCAAGACCGCCAAGAGGCTCAACTCGCGACAGGCCCGGTGGACGCTGTTTTTCAGCAGGTTCCGGTTCACCCTGTCATTCCGGCCGGGCTCCAAGAACGGTAAGCCTGATGCTCTTTCCCGCTTGTATGATCCAGAGCCCCGCACCAAGGAACCTGAAACCATTCTCCCCCTGCACCGAGTGGTAGGAGCGGTCACGTGGCAGGTGGAAGCAGATGTGGAACGGGCTACGGCAGGGGACCCGGCGCCCAGGGGATGTCCGCAGAACCGGTTGTTCGTTCCGGACGCGCTGCGCCCCAGGGTTATACACTGGGCCCACACATCCGTGCTCTCCTGCCATCCAGGTATTAAGAGGACTATGTTCGTGATCCGGCAGCGATTCTGGTGGCCGGCCATGGAGAAGGAAGTCTCAGAGTATGTGGCAGCATGTCCTACCTGCGCCCGAAATAAGCCCTCGTCCCGGGCTCAGATGGGCCTGCTGCGTCCTCTTCCTGTTCCGCATCGGCCGTGGTCCCACATTTCCATGGACTTTGTGACCGGACTACCTCCTTCTAAGGGACACACTGCCGTTCTTACGGTGGTGGATCGTTTTTCAAAGATGGTGCATTTTGTGCCGCTTCCCAAGCTGCCCTCGGCGCGTGAAACGGCGGAGGTTATGATGACCCACGTCTTCCGACTCCATGGTTTCCCCCAGGACATTGTCTCTGACAGGGGGCCTCAGTTTGTCTCCCGGTTCTGGGGGGAATTTTGTCGACTTCTGGGGGCCACGGTCAGCCTGTCCTCCGGCTATCACCCGCAATCGAATGGCCAGACGGAGCGGCTCAACCAGGTGCTGGAGACGTGTCTACGGTGCCTGGTCTCCCAGAACCAGGCCTCCTGGAGCAATCACCTGGTGTGGGTGGAGTATGCCCAGAACTCGCTCCCGTCAGAGGCCACTGGGCTCTCGCCTTTTCAGTGTGCCTATGGATATCAGCCACCCCTGTTCTCAGCCGCCGAGGGGGAGATTATGGTTCCCTCTGCCCACTCCTTGATCAGGCGTTGTCGTAAGATTTGGGCCGGCGCTCGGCGTATTCTCCTCCGGAGCTCCGCGAGGATGAAGTTGGCGGCGGACCGACACCGTCGGGCTGCTCCGCAGTACAGGGCGGGCCAGAAGGTGTGGTTGGCTACGAGGGACTTGCCACTGCAGGTCCCTTCCCGGAAGCTGGCTCCACGGTTCGTGGGGCCGTTTCCCATTGCTAAGGTCATTAATCCCGTCTCAGTCCGTCTGCGTCTCCCCAGGTCGTTCAAGGTTCATCCGACGTTCCATGTCAGCAAGGTGAAGCCGGTCCGGGACAGTCCGCTGGTGCCCTCCTCCGAGCCCCCTCCTCCCGCCCGGCTCGTCGATGGCGGTCCGGCCTACTCCGTCCGGAAGCTGCTGGCCGTTCGTTCCCGGGGTCGGGGACGGCAGTTCCTGGTGGACTGGGAGGGCTATGGGCCTGAGGAGCGGTCGTGGGTTCCGTCCCGCTTCATCCTGGACCCTGAGCTGATCCGGGATTTCTATGCTCGACACCCGGAGGTTCCTGGGCCGTCGGGAGCCGGCCGTGGGGGGAGGGGTTCTGTCATGTCTCGTCAACTTTGTTAAATGTTATGTGGTTATGAGGTTGAAGTGTGTACTGATCTTCCCTCTCGTTTCAGAACCTGCTTTCTCCCCTCGTGTGTTCCTCGTCGGGATAATTGCCTGCCCCGCCCCTTATTGGTGTCACCTGTGTCCACTTACCTCCTGTTTAAATAGTCCTTGTTTTCCATGTCCTGTGCCAGTTCGTCTTTGTACCATGTGTCAAGCGTTCCCGCGATCTATGAGTGTCCAAGTGCTTTTTGGTTTTGACCCATGCCTGTGCCATCGTCTTTGTTTTTGCCTTCTCCTTATCGGATTGTCTGCCTGGTTTTCTGACTGCCTTCCTGTGTACCGAACCTCGCTTACCAATAAAACGATCTCTGATACACCTATATCCCGTCTGAGGAGTCCTGCATTTGGGTCCAGCTTTCCAGTGGTGCCACCAGGCATAACAGTTAGTTATAAAACTTCAAACTTCTCCATTTAAGAGCAAGTGAGACTTTTTGGTCATTCCCATTTCCACATGCTCTTTCTGGAACTGAATCAAGCTTGCTCAAAACGGTCTCACATTAAATGCTTTTGGCATTAAAAAAGGTTTTACTGAAAAACCAATTGCATTCTTGTAATAATTATTTTTCCCGGCTGCTGACGTGTTGCAGATATAGACACCTATTACATAGGTTTAATGTTGACCACTACAATAATTTAATTATTGAAATATAAGCAACTGACACGCACACAAGCACAACACCTACACACATGCAAATCTGCACATGCATTTATGGATGTAAAATTCCTTTTTGATTTACTTTGAAAGGCAATTCTAAAAGCCTCTGACATTGAGAGCATTTTTAAAAGGGTATGCTTTGTAGCTGAGTAGTCTTTGTATGTATGTACATATTCAAGAAACTGGCATTGTTGGCAGCAAATCGATGGCAGCAATGCGGAGGTCTCTTTACCTTTTCGGAGACCAGGGCAGTTTTTACAGGTGGAGGTAAGGTCGACTGACAGGGCTGGACCTGATTTGATAATGGCCAGGCTCCCCGTCTTGTAGGCCTTGATGAGGGATACGCCAACGGTCACACTCCCTCTAGGACCAGGAGTCAACGATGTGACCTTACCCGTTACCACTGAGAGGAAGAGAGGAAAACAATTAGTGTGCAGAGGCTCCACCTTATGCCATGGATGTGTGAATATAAAAGTGCAATGCCTCTTATCCCACAGAGAATCCCAGTTTTAGTGGCTACTCCAGTTATCGTGGCCAGTGGATAATTACCGAGGCATTGACACATGGCATATAAAGTCCCCGACAGGGTCATGCCAACCTTATAACACATAGACAGCCGTTTCGGTTGGCATGGCAACCTGCGAGAGAGATAGTGACTCACGTCGTGTCAAACAACGTGTTTGAGAACAAGACAGCGAGCGAATGGAGCAGAAAATGAGAAGGCAAGAAAGAACAGCGGGAGAAAAAGACAGTGTGTTTAGAGAGAAATGGTAATTAGAGAGACATACAACGATGCCATGAGAGAGAGAAAAGAGTGAGAAAAAGAGACTTACAAGAAGAACAGCAGGACAAGGTAGCTGGAGAGAAGGAGGCGAGAAGCGGAGCAAAAAAAAAGGTCAAACGTGTCTCACCAAAGTCACTGGGACAAAAGTTGGTTTGGAGTGTCCCTGCCCTCTTACAGGTCTTAGTGCAGAGGGGGTTCACCGGAAGAGCTGTGCGAGCGCACACACACATACACACACACACAAACACACGCACACACACACACACACACACACACACACACACACACACACACACACACACACACACACACACAAATGTAAGACAGCCTTGAAAGAAGGAATAATCAAAATCTTGTGTCACTTTAAATGGACTCACTCTTCTTCATCACGACGGGTTTCTTAGTCACAGTCTTGCTCTGTCCAGGCTTAGACTTCGGCCCAGGTTTAGGAGTAGGTTTACTCCTGGGCTTAGTTGCCGGTTTAGTCCTAGGTTTAAGTGTAGGCTTAATCTCAGGTTTAAGGGTAGCTTTAGTACCTGGCTTAGGCTTGATTCCAGTCTTAGTTTTCGGTTTCAGTGGCTTGGCCACCGGTTTTGGTGTAGGCTTGGGTATTGCCTTGGCACCAGGTTTAGGTGTGGGCCTCACTTTAATACCAGGTTTAAGTGTTGTTTTTATGTTCATTTTAGGCTTAGATCGTTCAGGTTTAGTAGGTTTTGGTCTAAGTCCAGGTTTAGATGTGGGTATAGTAGGTTTAGGCTTGGGTGTGGACTTCACAGCAGGCTTGTAAGGTTTCACAGCAGGTTTAGCTGTAGGTTTGCGCGGAGGAGGGGGCTTCACCGGTATCCTAACCCCAGGTCTGGTGGTCGGCTTCAGGGTTGGTTTTGCCCTGGGACCTGCCTTAGGCTTAGCAGTGGGTCTGGTGGGTTTCCCTGGCTTGGGGGCAGGCCTCTGGGTGGAGGAGTCGACTCGAGGCGCATGGATGATGTCGCGGCCAGCCGTCGGCGCACGTGACCCACGGGGCACACTGTTGTAGTGGGCCATGAAGCCGTCTGACGTCACACTGAGGTCAGAGACAAACTGGACCAGGAGCTCGTTCCCATTGGTCACGATGGTGCTGTGGGGTGACAGAAAGAGGGAGGACACACGTTGGCCACAGACAGAGGGGAGCGAGGGGAAAAGCAGAGACACCTAGAATAAAGAGATGACGTCGAGACACAGCAAAGAGTCTGAAGCGAAGGTATACTGGAGAAAATCACTGAAGGGCAGTGGAAAACATGATTTTGAAATGTCATTGTGCTCACGGATAATAGTAATTTTGACAATTTCTCGAAGCAACAATTGGCGCGTCAAAGAAATGTTGCGGGGCCATTGTGTGAAAGGTTGTGTAAGGTGCTGGTGATGTAAGAAGCGTCTCACCTCGGCACCCTATCCCCACAGTATTTTCCGATGCGTCTGGAGTCGTCTCGCTCACCGCCATTAAAGAACGCCACATAGTCATAGCGACAGTAGGTGTCGGGCTCCAGATCCAGCTTTTCGAATTTCACCTCAATGATCTAGGGGAGAGTAAATATGGCCGCCCATCCCACACATATTGAGACACACAAGCAGATGTCAATTCTTGTTACTCGTGCTTCAGGAAGGAGAACACAGATAGCAGCTATGCACATCTATCCCATGACCTGATTCTGATTTTTGGTTCACCTCGCCCAGAAGCACAGCGGTAGAAGAGGAAGGCCCTGACTGACTGGAATACAGAGGGCCTTTAAC